>JARYZH020002248.1:0-17309 GCA_030021035.2 Notholithocarpus densiflorus | reverse complement strand
CACCATGTGGAGGATGCATAGTTTTCAGAGAATACAATTATTGAAATCCTTGAGCTTTCAATGATTTTGAGAAGACTTCCAGAAATTTCTTCCCCCCTTTGAAGGTTATCATCAATAAAGGTGTTAATACCCCGTTGACACAAAGCATTATATAAATGGCCTGTAAAACCAAGATGGGTATCTTCACCTCTGAAACTCAAGAAGACATCAAACTTCTTGGGTTGGTGGGTGAAAGAAGAAGATGAGGCTCCCTCGCTAGTGACAAGAGCCATCAAGATTTATGAACAGACAATTGTAAAGATTTGAAAGGAGGAGAAAGAAAACTGTGAAGGGGTTGTTAATATAATTCAAGAAAGTGAATGACAAATTAGGAAGAGGGTGAATGCAAGCAAGAGGATCCTTTAAAGGTGGCTTGCTTTGGGTGTGACCAGTAACTCTTTGAACTTTTAAGTGCCATATTGATGCTTTTTACATTGATTTTGGTATGACCAAATAACTCTTTGAACTTTCCAAGAACCATACTGATGCCTTTTTCATTTTCATTGCAATATCATGCAAGTTTCCATGTGAAACCTAAAATAAATCTTTGAACTTTCTTTGTGGTCAAACGCAATAGAAATTTTGTATCTTATTAGTCAATTGAAAGTGAGATGTAATATCATTCTCAAAAAAAAAAAAAAAGTGAGATGTAATATCTATCAAACACTTCCCACTTTCCATAATAGTTCATTTTCTAGAGTTGAAAAAAAAAAAAAAAACCATTTTCTATTTTAGCATTTTGAAACTATTTTTTTATTATTAATAATTTGATGATTGAGAGGAACCTGGCTTTCCTAATTATGGATAGCATACCATATTACTAAAAAAAAAAGAGAGCTTCGTCCACAACATTTTCACAACAAATCATAGATGGTAAGTAGTTATTGGTTGTAATTTAAATCTATAACTAAAACTATTTTTTTGCCTATCTATTACAACGAACTAGCAAATTGCCCATGCGATGCACGGTTAATTTTGTAATATTTTATATAAGATGGTTTTGGATAGTGTTGTACATATATTATTAAAAAAAAAAAAGTAAACTAAATTAGAGTAAAGAAACATATACATTTTGAGATATTAAAAATTAATTTAGTAGTTTCACTACATATTTATAGCCTTTTCAAGGTAAGATTAATATTTTTTTTTAAATCATGAAACCAAAAATAAATGCAAAAGAGTAACGGGACCATGAAAATCAACTAATTTGTGTTGCGTTCACATATTTAATACTATGAAATAAAAGTATGTCCAACTCTCTGATGTCGCGGAAGCCTAAAGAAAGCACACATGATGCTCTCTTGATGGAACAGAAACTAAATTGTTAGTTCCTGGGTAGTAAACCTCGAATCCACGAGGGGTTCCTTGAATCCACAAGGTGATAGGTCTGGAATCCACCAGAGAACACAATAGACACAAGTCTGAATTTTTATTGATAATAAACTATGAAAAAACGTTTACAGAATTAGGGGCCTATTTAAGGGCTCCTTAAAACTTGACAGACAAGAAAATATAATCTAAAATAACTCCTAATTGATATCTAACCATAACAGGAATCAAATTTGACCTAAAAAGCATTAAATGCACCTAAAAACAAGGAAATAAATCACCTAAACCTAAAATAACGTTTTTTTACATAAAAATACCAAAAATAATAAATTACAATAATTAAATAGTAAATTGTGTCCTACATCAGACCCCTCCACTTGAAACAAACTCATCCTCGAGTTCATCTTTGAAATTTGAAATCTCCCATGCCAAGAGAACAAATACTTTGAATACTTCATCTTCTTTGTCTTCTTGCCAAACTTGAAAGTCATTAATTGGGCAACTTGAACTTCTTCTCCCTTGATCTTCATGTAATTGACAATATTCACCAAATAAGAGTCAATGATCAAATCAAATCTTTCCACCCCAATAAAATCAATAAACTTTGTTTCGGTGTCTCCCAATAAAATAATAGGAGTTTGATTGTTGCAATCATCTAACTTGATTTCATCGAGATCATCGACAACTTCCTCTATAATTTCTTCTTTAATGGTTTCTACTATCTCAACTTCAAGATCTTTCTCTATAATGGGGTTTTCATTAATCTCCTCCACAATCTTGATTTCAGGTTCTTCTTCTATAACATGGCCTTCATTAATTTCCTCATAAATCTCTATATTTTCTCCTTTGACTTCTCCATAATCTTCAAGAACAATATTTTCTTCAACATGTAATTCTTCCTTTAACGGTAGAATATTTGGCTCTTCAAAATAATTCAAGTATGAACTTCTTGGCCAATAATAATCTTGTATTGTATACGACAAGATTTCTTCACAATCCAAAGGATAAAATTTGATAGCAAGCATCTTTTTCATCCTTGGCCATGATCGAATTTTGTCTTTACCTTGTCGGATTCTATCAGATTGTACTCGTTCCCACCAACATAAGGCATACTTACTAAGTTTATACAAAGCAAGTCCAACTTTTCTCTCATAACAAATATTCTCATAGTCAAATAAATCCTCTAGATCAAGTAACCAATCAAGAAAATCTTCTTTTAAAAAATAACCATTAAAACTTGCAATTCTCTTATAAGGTCTATATGAAATTTGCTTACCAATAGGTTGCCCGTGAGTTATGTCTCCGCTGTAGTTATCCCTATTGTTTCCATTCTTCAACGGCGCCATCCTAGCATAGATATTTGTGAGTGATTGTTGTACGTCACGTAATACTCGCTAAGTTATTCGTCGTTGTTGTGGTGGTCGTTACCGTCTCGCCGGTTAGCAATCAGACCAGGGTAAGTCAAGGCTCTGATACCAACTGATGTCACGGAAGCCTAAAGAAAGCACACACGATGCTCTCTTGATGGAACAGAAACTAAACTGTTAGTTCCTGGGTAGTAAACCTCGAATCCACGAGGGGTTCCTTGAATCCACGAAGGGTTCCTTGAATCCACCAGAGAACACAATAGACACAAGTCTGAATTTTTATTGATAATAAACTATGAAAAAACGTTTACATAATTAAGGGCCTATTTAAGGGCTCCTTAAAACTTGACAGACAAGAAAATATAATCTAAAATAACTCCTAATTGATACCTAACCATAACAGGATTCAAATTTGACCTAAAAAGCATTAAATGCACCTAAAAACAAGGAAATAAATCACCTAAACCTAAAATAACGTTTTTTTACATAAAAATACCAAAAATAATAAATTACAATAATTAAATAGTAAATTGTGTCCTACATCACTCTCTCACTGTCTTCCACTCATCGATAGTGCGACATTAAAACATGGTGTGGGCCAGTGTGTATGCATGTGTCTTATAGATGATTTAAAACCATAGTAGAATATGGCTTTACATTGCGTACCAAGTATTCTCTCTACCTATATACCCAAAACAAAAACTATCCAACCAAATGACCCAAACCTAAATCATATTTAATCCCCTAATTTAAAAAGAAAAAAAAATACCCATAGGGGTTTCAACGTTTTAATGGTGGTGGGAGGCCAATATGACGGAGGCGGCGGCCCCTTAGATTTCTCTTTCTCTCTCTTTCAAATGTTTTGTCAATCTCAGGTCTTTTATTTTGGTAATATGTAGTGAAACAATGCGTTTTATTTAACAATTCACAATATTTTTGTGTCTCTCTATCTCTTTCCAAGGCCTTATCTGGTTAGTTATTACTATTAATCCTTAATTATTATTTTTTTGCTTTTTTAAAAATATTAAAATGGTGGGTATGCTAAAAGACATGAAAAAGAGAGAAATGTGTGACATAAGCTTAAGCAATTAATGAGAGATTAATGAAATAACAGTAAAATAAGTTAATGTAAAATTTTGAGTAACAGTAAAAAAAACTTAATGAAAGAGGTAAAAAAATGCAAAATGCAAAATTAGAGCGTCACTTGGCAAGACCTCATGCACTTCTGCATAAGATTTTCGCTTTTATATATATATATATATATATATATATATATTTATGATTATTCCTTTATAACTGCTAATCACTAATCAGCATGAGTCTCAAAAAACTTTGTGATAGGACTTTATCATACGTACAAAATAAGCATAGATTTTTTTTTATCTTTATTTTTTTTAAAAGTGTATTGCTATTGTGTTCATCCTTATAAGAATTTAAGCACAGATTAAATTTTCATTATTTTTGACAATTTTTCTTTGATTCCTTTATAATTTATATATTGTGTTGGTTTAAATGATTTTTTTTCTCAAGCTTTTAGAGGATGGACTTTAGATAAGATGTTCAACTTTTATACGCCAAGCAATGACTGTAAGTCTTGTACATGGAACAAATTGAGATAAGAAACTAAGAATATGGTCCATTTTGGTTGGCCTTAGCTTGATTTGTCTAGACATCAATTTTCTCTCTTGCTAAAAGTCCGACTTATTTTAGGCAGAAGTTTCCTTGATTATTACTTGTATACAAAATTCCAGGATCATTAAATTGGAATAGGTCCCTTACTGACCTAACCAATTGGAATAGGATGAAATTTCTTCCCATCCACACTAAATGTTGTGTACACTCCAAATTTTTTCTACTTCTCATAATGATACGTTGTGGAAAGGTGTCATCCAAGTCCAACATGATTGAGAGTTGTAGTTGAGACTATGGCTCAGAAGCTTTACTATTTAATACTTTGCGAGAAAAATTAAACACTCATTTGATGTAACAGGAGACTATGGAATTTGACAATGTATACACTGGGGTTTGTTCTTGATGTTGTGAAATTGCTGTAGGTACTAAAAACTCTAGTTTGATTAGTTGGCAAGTCATGTTCTTTAAGCATGAAAAGTCTACAATGGAAAAATTTTATGTTCCTACAATAAATGTTTTGGAGAGAAAATTGTTAGCCCCCTCATCCCATTGGGACCCCCTATTTATACAAAGGAAAAATGGTCCAATATTCCTGAGTGTGACTTAGTTGCATGGAATTTTTGTGAAATTGTGCCTAGATTTCTTTAAAATTTTTAATTATAATTTTAAACTCTAATTTGGTGATTTTTATATGATTTTTGTGGTTTGATTTTGATTTATTAAAGACATATTGGCCAAAAGAAACGAAGGTAGAGCTATTAAAGAAATCTGTACGTTCAAATTAGCAATTATCGATGGCCAATGCTGCATTGTCATTTGTGGCTGTGGTATGAATAAGCAGTATGTTGTTTGGGCGACTAATTGAAGCAAAGAAATTAACCATTTGTGGTATGCATATGCCTTTTTCACATATGCTCAAGTGAAGTACCCATTAGGATTTCTCTTAATTATGATAAACATATTAAATTTTTTTTTTTTTTTTGAAATGAGGTTCTATATTTATTGAATGATATATATATATATATATATATATATATATATATATATATGTCGAGGGCCATGTAGCTGAATTGGCACCTCCCCATACACAAAGTGTCTAGAGTTTAAGGGAGAAAATGTTCAAATTGTGGGAGTCAGGGAGAAAAGGTTCAAGTTGCAGAGTTAGCATACATATTGTAATTATTTCTAAATAAAAAAAGATATATATATATATATATATATATATAGAGAGAGAGAGAGAGAGAGAGAGTTTTCCTTGAGCTAAAGCAGTTGCGATGGAAGTGTGTAGTGGATGGTTTTTTATTTTAGTCCTTGAGTATTTTGGGTTGTTTTAACTTAGTAATGGCTCCTCTTAGGCTCCTAAGATTTTTGGTTTATTGATTTTTCTGTCTATAACTTGATTCTTCTTTACCTAATAAAGTTTGGATTTTTTTGTAATTACATTTTTTCTTCAAGAAAATGAATAGAAATCTCCCTTCATGTTCATGCTCATGTTAATGTTCATATTTGTATCTTTTGCAATACTCAATAAGTTGTTTACTGATTTTGTGAATTATCAATTGTAGTTTAAAAAAAGTATAAACACAATACTATTCAATTTAACTAACGTGAAAAATTAAATCTATTAGATTAAAAAAATGGACATGAAAATGAAAATTTCACAAAAAATTTCCTAAATAGAATTAAAATAATTTTTACTCAATATTGTTTATCAAGCAATCATGTACTAACTAACAACATTCCATCATTACGTGCATAACGGGGTGATGAAATGGTTGTTCAGTTTATTTAAGAAATGTGATCTAGCTAATAGAAATTAAAAAAATACAATAACTTTCATGCGTAGTCATGAATTAGACCTTTACGTATATCTTATGCATTTTATGAGTTTTATTTTATATAAATGTATTTCATAAAATTAACAAAATTCATCATAAAACCCTTCATTGTATTTTTTTAAATCACTACATAAAAATGAAAGAAGTTTTTTTCCCAAAAAAATGCTCTCCAGTCATAATATTTACCAAAAAAAATCGTGCAATGCATGGGCCAATAACCAGTCTATATATATAATTAAAGTCAAAATAGAGAGAAAATCCAATTAGATTCTAAATTAAATTCTAATTATTGTTTAATTTTGCGCCACGTGTCCAATTTAAGTTTTTTTTTTTTTTTTTTTTTTTTCCCCTTAAAAAAAACATTGATTCCAAATACCAATGGACTCACCTAGTGGCGGAGCCAGGAATTTAGGTCAGGGGGGGCAAGATTAAAAGACAAGATTTAAAGTAAAAAACTAATCTAAAAAAATTTAAACGTGAATATTAAGAGTATGCAATATACTTGTGAATATTTAAACGTGACTCAATGACTTGAATGCTTTTAAAAACTCACCTTGAATGCTTTTAAAAACTCAACAGAAACTCTAATAGCTTGTTTGAATGGAAGGGGAATAGAAGGGAGTAGAGTAGAGGGAGTGAGAGTAAGTTAAATTACCTTATTTGGATTTTTTTTAAGGGAGGAGGGGGAGGGATTTGGAGGAGTTCTAACTACTTCTAACCCCTCATTTTTAATTCCCCCAAATTAGAGAGATTTGGAAGGAGAGTAGAGCATAGAAATGTTTGACCAAATGAATTTCCAAATTTACTTTTACCATATTAACAAAATTACAAACTATGAAAAAGCTAATTATTCTCCTTCCCTTATTTAATTTTAAAAACATCCAAATTTTTTATTTATTTTTTTATTTTTTTTATGGGAGGTGTGCTTTATACTGTATTATATATACACTATTTTTTTTAGAGTTCTATTAGTATTAGGCTGCTGTGATTCCTATTCCGTATAGGCGTATAGCATTAGCAGTAGGTTTTTTATTTTTTAATCATTACTAGGTGTGACCCATAGTTTTATATTAGAGTTATAGTAGTCTCAGAGTTCTATTAGTTAAGGCTGTTGAGTTCTGAACCATGTAGCAGTAGGTTGTTCCCAATAAATAGAAAAGTTTTTTTGTCTTTTGTGTAGAGGGGCAAATAATACATTTTAGTGCAATATACTGTCATTATTAGTAAAATTTTTGAAAGTTCAGGGGGGCACCTGCCCCCCCTCGCCCCCCCTTTCCCTACGCCCCTAGACTCACCATTCCAAATACATTGCAATATACTAACTCTTTTTTTTTTTTTTTTTTTTTTTTTTTTTGATGAGATAGTATTTTTGATGAGATATTGGCTCCTAAAAAAGGGCCATATATGAGACTGTGATTCCATGAACAACATGTAATTTTAAATAGAGTGATGGTAGGTTGCTATACATTTATATATTGGAGTCTAATTTTGCGCCACATGTCTCATTTAATTTTTAAATTTGTGTGTTAAGTGAATTATTAGGTGCAAAAATCAAAGAGTCTAAATTCAATTAGATTCTAAATTGAATTTTAATTGGAGTTCAATTTTGTGCCTTGTGTCCCATCTAATTTTTTAATTTTTGTAGCAAGTGAATTATTTGGTACAAAAACCGAAGAGTCTAGATCCAATTAGATTCTAAATCATATATATAATTGTGAATGTTTTTAAATGTACATGTGCATATGCACGGGGTTACACACTACTTTTATTAAATGGATGTATCAATTTTTAAACACGAAATAGAAAAATAATTAGGAAATTGATTTATTACCTTGTTGATATGACACTAATTATATTCATTACCATGTTAGTTTACAAGATTTTTATAATATAATTGGTAATAACTTTAACTTCTTAAAAAAATGATAATGTAAAAAATTGACATTTGGCTTTTTGTTTTTTTTTTTTTTATAATTTTCATTTTTATATTAGGTAAATAATATGTTTTTTAGATGATGTTCATGAGCACTTTAACGAAAAAGTCAAGACTTAAACCCCATTTGGTTGCTGAGAAAGCAGAGGAAAAGAAAAGAAAAGAAATTTTCAATTTTTGCTAATAAAATGACATCTCATTTACTTATGGAGATGCAATTAATATATTTTCAACTATTTTACTTTATTTTCTAATTAAGGACACGTGATAATTCAAAGGATAGCTTAGATGGCATAAAAATATTATTTTGATATTAATGTTAGATAAATCAATTCTTTTCATGTACCGCTTAATAATAAGGATTATTTTGATACAATACCAAAAGTTTAGAAACAAAATCGACACGTTTAAGATGTTAAAAACCATTTTGATACATAGTACAAGTGTTAAAGACTAAAATAGTAATCAAAAATGTTTTTTTTACATATTTTTATTAAAGATTAAATTCTGTAAGGATGTGGTTTAAAACCCAAGTTTTACACCCTTCAATCCCAACATGCCACATCATCTTATCACGTATTAAAGAATAAACACAACCACACTCAATCAATTATAATACCCATTTGAAAATTCAACCAAATTGGGAGTTTATTAGGATGTTATTAATTGTGGTATGATGTACTGAGTTTTAAGTAAAAAGCTGATGTGACCACCACGACCCTTGATGCGGTGGTCACTCCACAAGTATAAATGCTTATGGGGTGTGGGGGTTAAGAGCTGGGGTTCAAGTCTCCTGAAGGAAACTTCATGTTAGGATTAGTGCCCTTAAATCCTATGCATGACACTATGTATGACATTATGTATGACTTAGTGTTGTGATTAATAAAGTTATTTTATTATTATCTAAAATAATGGTAATATGAATATTCAGACATTATCATATAGTCCATGAGATGCATAGTATGTGATTTATGTGAAAAGTCACAGAAAATATAAATCACAAGTTCTTTGTAAACTCAGAATTTTAGTTCGTAGTCGGTGATGAAATTGGGCGTTTCATCTGCAAAGACTATAATATATCAACTAAGATGATTTGTCTTGATCATGGAAGTGGAGACTTCTAGTTGATCTGTTGATATGTTTTAAGAGTTAAGACATATTGAACTGGACCGCTATAAGATTTATTATTCTCCTAATGACTATCAAATGAATAATAAATTTCACGACTTCTATTTACATGAACTCTTAATCCTGAGAGAATAATGGACCTAATCATGAAGTGTAGGTTGCTTTAATATATCAGGAGTGAGATCTAAAGTCACGGTCAAAACCTCAGTATGTTGGGTAGTTAGATTTAGTGTTGATGGAACATATATTCTCAAGATGGAATTCATAGTCTCTTAATGGAGATATAAAATATTCTCTTGAGATAAGTTTAATGGGTTTGGTTATTTAGAATGTTAGGCCTAACTACTTTAGTAAAGCGTTACTGAAGTATATATTTATGAAATTGGATTTCATAAATATATGATGAATAACTTAAAGGATTAAACCGAGTACTCAAGAATTAAGATGTAGTAATCATCAAAGTGATAATCTACATTCATGACTTTGTATTACTACGAATATTTTATGAAGGGGTCGCATGTACAATAAAGTCTTGGGATATAATTTATTAATAAGGCCTAGAGTGCAATTATATTTATATAGTAGTATTAAATATAATTAATGGTAACTTTGGACTTGTCAAGAGTTGACTAAAAAGCGCAAGGCCCATTGGAGCTAGTGTCTTATTTGTTCCCTTTTGGTCCCACTCCAAGCCACATACTAAAGCCCAATTGGAAAGGCCCAAAAGGCTAGCCCAATTAGATAATCAATTATAAGGAGAGAAACATACAGAATTTTTAAAAGAGAATGAAATGGTTTGTATGTGAGTGTTGGACACTCTCTAATTCTCTCTTGAACACATTCATAGAAACTGATTGAGAGACCACACTTCTTGGGCATTAGTGAAATTGGAGTGAAGATTAAAAGTATTCCCAAGTACTTCTAATCTTTGTTTTGAAATTCACCACACCAAGGTACACTCTCTTGTTCTTATATTCTGAAATTTACATAGTATGTGTTATCAATTGCGAATGAAGTAGATCCGTTAATTTTCCGCTGCGTATGTTATGTATGCGACACAAACATGTATTTTTCCATCACTTCACACACATATACACTTAGATTAGGCTAGAGTAGAAATTCTATCTTGTAAATAAAAAAAAAAAAAAAAAAAAAAAAAAAAAAAAAAAAAAAGAGAAGTAAAAAGCTGATGTGACATCTCTTATTGGATGGTGTAAAACATGAACTTTACACCCTCATTCTTACCAAATTCAGACTCTTTATTAATATCCTTAAACATTTTTTTTATTAGCTGAATTTGAAAACTAATATCCTGTTTGGTTGTAAGGGAGATGAAAAGGAAAGAAGAGAGAAAAAAGTAAGGGAAGGGAAAGGGAAGAACAGAGAGTTGTACATAGAAGGATTGCATTAATACTGATGCTACACAGAATCAGTAGGCTGAATGCTTCGGCTTCGGTGGGCTACTGGTGGTTGCGAAGGCCTACAAAGATGAATACACTATCAAAAGGGGACCGGTGTGTACCGGCCAAACACCCTCTGATGGCTAAGTTAGTTTCTCACTAGAACAGAATTCCAACTTTTATTGGGAGTAAAATTTCAGAATGCACTTGCCTTATTTTGATTTAGACTGGACCTTTATATAGAGGACCTTGGAGCGGTTATTGGCTTGGTAACTTCCCCAAGATTTGTGGAATTTAGTGAGTCCAGACATAACTTCCTCAACGGCCATAGGAGTTACAACCGTTGATGGAAGTTATGTACTTAAGAGGAATCCATGGCGATGAATTCGGGTTGAGTAACCGTTTCAAGGTTTTGGGGCTCGAATCTTCCATACTCTCAAGTGAATTTACACTTGAGAGTTTCTAAGTGTCATGTGGTCGTCCATGCAGTTCGTGCATGGAAGACTGGTTTTCTGACGGTGTTATGTGAGTCGTCCATGTGCTTTGCCCATGGACGACCCTAATGCTCTGACATTGTGTGAGTCATCCATGTGCTTTGCCCATGGACGACCCTAATGCTCTGACGTTGTGTGAGTCGTCCATGTGCTTTGCCCATGGACGACCCCATTGCTTAGACGATCAAGTAAAATACTTGGCTCAAGATCATGGACGATCCATATGGACGACTATGAGTTGTAATTTTTACTATCCCATCAAATACAATTTGAAGGATTGTGCTAATAATGGGGCCATCTGAAGGATTGTGCTAAGAAAATTTCTAGAACACAAATTTTTCTCAAAATTATGGGATGTGAGAAAAGTATGAAATTTCATCAAAAAAGAAAAAGTATGAAATATTGGTGAATCAGTCAAATTGTGTATTCTCACTTTTTAATAGAAAATTGAAAAGTGAAAATGCTTGGGACTATCATAGCACATATTGACATAGAAAAGCTTAATGAAAGAGGTAAAAAAATGCTAAATGCAAAATTAGAGTGCCACTTGGCAAGACCTCATATACTCCCATATGAGGTCTCTGTTTTTATATATATATTGATTACAACCTGTCACTTAGGATTTGTTGCGAAAGTGTTGTAAAAATGTTGTGGACATAGCATTTCTCTATTAATTAATATGTATTTGAAAGAGTTTATTTTTATAGGCTAATTTTACTTTAAAAATAAATTAGGCAAAAGTACACAATACCTATGAACCTGCAAGTTTCAAAACAAATTATAAATAAGTTTAAAAAAACGAATAAATTGGAGAGGAAAAAAAAAAAAAACAAAAAAACAAAACCTCAAGAAGAGAGAAGGTTCCTTCTTTTTCTTTTAGTCTAGCACGAGTTTTTGAAAGTAAAGTTTCTCTCTTTCCTATAGTTTTCCCCTCTTTTTCCTTGACACTGATGGTGGAAAGAAGAGAGAAGGGAAAGGAAATATTACTATATTAGCTTTCCTTTATTTGGTTAGGAGAAGTAAAAAATGAAAAAGTGAAGAAAATAAAATCCACCCAGGCCCATATTTTACAATCCACCCAATATTATGGATAGGAAAGTTTATCATCATTGTTTTATGTGTGAAGTTTTGGGCGAATGAGGAGAGAGGAAATATTCAATAATGAGGGTGTCAAATTGACAAATAATCTGATAATGAGATTATCAAATTGAGAGTAAAAATAAGAGAAAATTGTAAAAGTAGAAGATAGAACACATGATTTGGTAATGGAATAACTGAATTCTGTGTCAAATTTCTCTCCTGCCCAAACATGAAACCCCGCTTTCCTTTTTTTTTTTTTTTTTGGTAGAATCTGGAAATTCATTAAAACTAAAGAGCTAGCTAAGTTTTAGGACAAGTCCTATTGACATACAGACCATTCAAATATTGGACTATCATACATCACAAAATCACTAGTTTAAATAGTGCTCGTCCTTACTAATTAGTCTGCACATTTGTTGGCTTCATGAAACAGTGGTTGATCTGAATCTAGGAGAGCAAGAAAACCAACATCCTGTAATCATCTACATGGAAGAGACAACATGGTTAGAGTAATTGGAGTTAGCTAGCAAATCAACACAAATAGTGGGGTTACATTTTTTACAATTCTGCAAATGTTAGTGTGAGAGACCGCACTACTTGAGGGGTGCTCTCAAAAAGAGATTTGGGTGCTTAGGGCACCTCTCTTTTGGGTAATTGTATAGAGTCGCCACTTATTTTTTATACAAAAAAATAAGAAAAAATAAAATACAATTCACATGTCCAAAAATACATCTAATTCATTAATTGATTATACAATTACATCTTGATAGAATAAATTTACAAGGCTTTGGTCCTATTACAATCTATGTAAAAATTACAAAACTTTGATCCTAGTTACAATCTACCAAAACAAAAGATAAAACACTAGTCTACTATCCAAAAACCTAAGTTTGGGGGCTAGGTAACGGAATGGGAAGGTGTTAGGCACCCATTCTGCCCAGATAGAGTCTAGTCTTCTAGACTCTAAATGACCATTATATACCCTTTCAAAAGACGCGTGATATTACAATGACATATTAACAAAAAAAAAAATCTAACTTAAATATTAATTCATTCTTTGAAAATTCAAAATCTGCAATATTTATTTAAGAAAAATTCATTTTTTATTATAAAAAATTCAAATCTGTGTTTAATGAAAATACAAATCAGTTTTGTATGCTTGAAAAATTCAGAGCTCTGTATTTAATGAAAATACAGACTAGTTTTTGTTTAGAAAAATTCAAATCTGTATTTAAGGAAAATACAGATAAGTTTTTGTTTAGAAAAATTCAGATCTTTATTTAATGAAAATACAAATCTGTTTTTGTTTAGAAAAAGTTTCAGAAAAATTTTCAGATCTGTATTTAATGAAAATACAGATCTGTTTTTGACAAGAAAAATTTTCAAAATTTTTTTTAAGCCTGTATTTAGTGAAAACATAGATTTCTTTTTATTTAAAAAAAAAAAAGTTTTGGTGATTAATTACAGATTTTGAAATTAAAGAAGAATTAAAACATGAACATGTTAATCAACTAAAGAAAATTCCAACTAAACATATGAACATGGCATATATAAATTGTGAACAAAATCATATTTAAAATGACATTAGAGACATATTCAAAAAAAAAAAAAATGCAATGAACAACACGAGTATATCAAATAAGAGAAAACAAAAAATAAATACAAGAGCAAAATTAAATACTTACTTGCATGAATATTTCCTTCAATGGAAGAATACTTAAGAAAAAAAAAATTTCACCACTTTGAGATCTAAAATATTTTACTTACAAAAAGAAGTTCTTAAAGGCAAGGCTTCCAGAATGTCTTTAATGTAAGGGGAGCAAAGAAATCAAAAAAAGAAGGGCTTGAATTTTGATCTTTTTCCTCTATTTATAGAGGTTGAGATGCTTGAAAAATAAGCTGAATAAGATCATTTATGAATTGGAATGCGTCCTTATCTCTAAAAATTGAAAAAAAAAAAAAAAAAAAAAAAGATTGGCTTTATCTTAATAGAAGGTTCCCAGGCCGAGCCACGAATTTGGGCCAATCGGCACTTGCCATGTACCGATCGGCACTCCAAGAGTGCCGATTGGCCCTCTTGGGTGCCAAGCCCCCTTTTCAATTGTAGTTCGATTTGGACTCTTTTTGGGGGATTTTTGGAGCCAGGAATTGCACCTAGATGCGTTTTTAATTCATATTCTAAAAATTATTCACTTTTTCTTGATAATCAGGTCTTTAAAGTAATAATTATCTAATAGATAAATATTCTAAAAAGACTTAATTATCAACAATTTCTTTATTATCTGATTATCCTCTTTATTCCCATGCAAGCAAGCTTACTTTTGACAAAAACCAATAACCAATCACAAAATTATTTAATTAATTTTAATTGTTTATCCAATCAGAATTAATTTAAATTAATCACGCTTGATTGGTTCCACCCAAACAAAATGCATGCAAATCGTGAAAACTTGATCATGTAATATCTTTCAATCCGACGGTCCGATTTGGGAATCAGGCATACTGTCACGATTGTTAGAATCTCAAGATTATTTTTATGATATGCAATGAATGAATTAATACATGTAATGCAACTATGATTTTTTCGGGTATATGAATAGTCATTCTAGCCATCTTCCAAGATTAAATTATGGATGCAAAATCGAGTGTCTACAGTTAGTCTATCACCACTTGCTCTTGAATATCAAGTAAAGTTTTTTTTTCCCCCTACAAATTACCCCTTTTTTTCCTTGAGATTCCCCAAAATCAATTCTGCCTACCACACAATAATTTTTTAACAAAAAGTCACTCAAAAAGGGAAAAGGGAATCTGTGAAAAGTCCATTAAAAGATTTAGTGCATATAGCTTTATTGTATATCAATATGCCAGCTAAAGAGCAAAAAAAAAAACCTTTAATCCCTTTCAGCTGTAGATAAAATATGTCCATTTACTGTCGTATATGCATTAAAAGATATAAACGTGCAACACATGAGATTCAATGTTAAAGCTTCAATCAATTTTTGTTTTGGGACAAATATCGATTGAGAATGTATTTCATCAACACTTGACGCAATCAACCATCACCTTGTGCAGGATCTCCCAGAAAATAACAAATTCTATTCCGCTTTTATATTATCTTGATCATGTTCAATAAATAGTACCAAGATATTATTGTGGAAATACGAATCTTGATTAATTTCGATAGAAACCTTTATCTACCTCATAGAATTCTCTCTATAACATCTTATGTGTTTTCTAGCTAGTGCTTTTAATGGTGAAGTCTTGCACTTGCATATCGATTTTATCCAAGTTTTTTTTTTTTGAAGCCAAACTCATTTGTCATTTATTGCTGAGTATGTGTACAATCAAATTACAAAGCTTCCATCGCTGGTGGAGGAGAATCCTCTAATCAAATCAGTTCATCATCTACATATCTAGCGTACTTGGCTAATGAGTGGGCCACTAAGTTTGCACTACGCCTTAACAAAGCCAACCATGTATCATCCAAGTCCCTGAAGCAAGCATTGTATATCGTGCAGAATGTGACCCAATGGACAGCTCTAAGAAACCTGCATCAATTGCAAATTCCAAAGCTTTCCTACAAGCCATGATTTCCACTTCCTCGCTATCAACTACAGAAGGCCGATATAAATGCCATCACCTTCCCCTTTTCATTTCAAACTATTGCTCTCATCCCAATCTCATCAAGATCGGCAAACAATGCAGCATCAAAATTGAGCTTGAACCAGGAGGATGGAGGTGGACACCATACCTCAACAAATTGTTTTCTACCTCTCCAGTGTCAGGTTTGGTGTGTTTTTGATTTGGGTATGTTGGTTAACCCATCACTTAAAACGGGTTCAGGTAAAAGTTTACTGATGTATAACTTTTTAATACTAAATAATGTGTCACGTCATTTAAAAAATGTCACTTCATTTTTCCGTTAGATACATAGGCAAAGAAACTAAAAGAAGTTAATGAAGGGACCAACAAAGCTTATTTTTAAAACATTAGGGACAAATATTGCTCAATTCAAACTTCAGAGACCAATAGTGCTCAGTAGGCAAATTTTAGAGAGTAACAATGTAGTTTTGTAAAAAAAAAAAAAAAAAAAAAAAAAAATGTTATTTGAAATTTTGAACACAATGAGCATTTACATATCTTATTAATTAGAGGAGTGCTATGTCCACGATATTTTCACAAAAATTGCTATTAGTTTTAATTTAAATTCATAAAGCAAATTACTTTTTTGCCCACCTGTAAAATTATAAATAGATTTTAAAAAATAAATATATTGGAAGGGGAAAAAAAATAAAACCCTCCCGCATACAGACAATTGTGATAATGTTATTTTTAATTAAAAAACCAAAGGCCCAACGTAGACCCATAAACAAGTGGTAATAATTAATAAAAGTAGATATCCCTCTTCCCATGCAATCCTACAAAGTTCAAAGAGAAGTCTAGCACGTGTTTTTGACTTTATGGAAAAGTATAGCTCTTTAGTCTAGCACTTGTTTTTGAAAGTAAAGTTTCTCTTTTTCCTATAGATTCCCCTCTTTTTCTTTCTTTTTCCTTGACACTGATGGTGGAAAGAGGAGGAAAGGGAAGGGAAATATCAAATATTACTATATTAGCTTTTCTTTATATGATTAAGAGAGGAGAAAAATGAAGAAGTGAAGAAAGTAGAACCACTCTGGCCCATATTTTACAATCAACCCAAATATTGTGGATAGGAAAGTTTATCATCATTTTATGGTGTGAAGTTTTGGGCAAACGAGGAGAGAGGAATTATTCAATAATGAGGTGTCAAATTGACAAATAAACTGATAATGGGATTGCCGAATTGAGAGTAAAAATAGGAAGGAATTGTAAAATAAAATATAGAACACATGATTTGGCAATGGAATAACTGAATTCAGTGTCAAATTTTCTCTCTTGTCTAAACCTAAAACCCTGCTATTTTTTTATATTAATTTTTTGGTAGAAGCTGAAAATTCATTAAAACAAAAGAGCTAGCTAAGTTTCAGGACAAGTCTAATTGAGATACAGACCATTCAAATATCGAACTATCATACATCACAAAATCACTA
>JARYZH020002247.1:0-17317 GCA_030021035.2 Notholithocarpus densiflorus | reverse complement strand
GTGCCTGGTTTCATGTTCTCTATGGATAAATCCACAACAGGAATCTTGTGAGGTGTTACTGCACCCATAGCTAGTTGTTTTCTTCTACACGGATTTCGCTTTGAGGGACACACTGATAGTTTTGTTATTTATATAGTTTTGTTGATGCAATTGTGACATAACACAGATGATAATAATAATAATAAATGTCGTCATCTGTGGTGCTATATTTTCAGTACAACTTGCTGGATCTTAAAATGGAATATTCGTGGGGAGAGTACAATAATGTGCAATATTTAATAATATGCTTACTAATTGAAACATTGTGAAAATAAATATTTAGATCCCTATGCCTTTTATATATTAAATTCTACCAATTACCAAATGAAGTAAGTCTGATTAGTACATGTTGATTACCGCATATATTCAATAGGACAAAACTTAGGTTTAGTACTTTAAGTGATGTTCCTTAGATTTCTACTCTTAAAATTTTGTCATGTGGTTACTTAACTAAAATATACACTTTCATCCCATGAGAAAAAATCCACATAACAGAATATTAAGAAATGAACATAAGGAACAGCACTTAAGTACTGTACTTAACTCTTGCCCTATTCAATTTATGAAAAGGCAATAACCAATTAAATACATAACACAAAAGATGATGATGAAGTGAAAAAATAATGGGCACATCCAAAGGAAAAACCACTAGAGGGTTCCCTAACCCCAAGAATGAATCTACTAAATAAAATTGAAGTTTACAGTTTGAAGTAGACCTTTACCCATAGATATCCAATAAAAAAATCATTAATGTGACCACACGATCAACTCCAAGCCGCTTGGAGTCTTTTGCTCTAAAAACCTTCCACAAATCACATCTGTGAATGCAAGGATGACGGAAAAAATGGGCTTTTTCCCCTTTCGGGAAAATTAAATAGCTTTATATCTCCTTTCCCAAACTAATTAGGGAAATGCCCCTCTTTTAAAACTCAATTTATGATAAATCGAGTTAGAAAAAAAAAAATTTCTGAAGCCCTATAGTGGCGTTTTAAGGAGCCCATAGTGGCGTTTTAAGGACCTATAGTGACGTTTTTTAACTCAACTTCAATGAAATCGAGTTATAGGAAATTTTTTTACCTATAACTCGATTTCATGGAAGTCGAGTTAAAAAACGCCACTATAGGTCCTTAAAAAGGTCACTATAGGTTCTTAAAAACATCACTATAGAGCTTAACTCGATTTTGAGTAAGTCGAGTTTCAAAAGAGAGACATTTCCCTAATTAGTTTGGGAAGGGGGGCATAAGGCAGTTAATTTGCCCGAAAAGGGCAAAAGCCCATTTTGTCCCAAGGATGACTGTAAAGATTTGATTCCCACAATAACACTGGGATGACACTATGGTTTCAACTTTAATCTGCAATAGCACCAACAACAAGATAGCTGTGATTGCCTTCCATGCCTCAATTGAGTGAGCCTCTATGAGGATGTGTCAAAAGCCTTGCTTTGATTGATTGAGACTCAATCAAAGGTCTGACAAAAGCACTACCTCGATCGATCGAGACTCAATCGAAGCTAGGGCATTCCATAATGCAAATTTTTCTTTCTTTTGAGCTATTTCTAGGCACTTGATCTTGATCTTGTATTGACTGTTGGTGCAAACACAATAATAATGGAAATAACACAAAGAAAAACTGATTAATACTATTAAATATTATTTATTTGAGATTAGAAAATACACAACACTATTTGGACTAAGGCGCGGCACTCGCTTTCTTTAAGTAGATTCAAGCCCTTGGTTGGCTAAACTTTGTAACTGGTGCAGATTTTCTCTGACTTGTTTCCCCCAGGATACAACTGTCCAACAAATGTCATATGGCTAGAATAACTTCTACACAAAGTATTTAAGCTCAAAGCTCCACTAGAAAGAACACCATTTCTTGCTAAGAACCTCTCTATTTTTTAGTGTATAAGAATGCTTGCAATTACTGGATTATTATTTTATTTATTTTTTATTTATTTGTAACGTTGTTATATTACAGTAACATGGAATGGGTTTGAATGAGTCTATTTATAGGCATAATGGCCCTCACGAAATTATTTTCCAAATTAATTTGATTAATTAAGTCCATAATTCTGATGTAATAGGTATTACAAGATTAATTATTGGACATAAATCTAATTGGCTAGAGTTACACAATTAATAGATGAGATAAGAAGTTTTTGAAGAATAAATAGGCCTTATAGCTAATCCATTAAGTAGGTGAATGGCTCTTCATTTTCCATATTAAAAAGGTCATTTACTCACCAATGAATATTGAAAATATTCTGAATGTAACTAGCTTAATATTTGCACAATAAATATCAGCTCATTAATCCTCAGTGTTGAGCTTGGTAACCGATCTTTTTATGCATGGAGAAGCATTATGGTTGCACAGAAATTTGTCCAAAAAGGTCAACAATGGCAGGTGGGCAACAGGGAGTCAATTGGGATATGGAGAGACAAGTGACTGCACCAGACATCCACATTCTGTATTACATCCACCCACCAGTTTTGAATGCAAATGAGAATGTTAGCTCACTCATTGACTCCCAAAGTGGAAAATGGCATACGTATATGCTCCTACAACTATTCTCTAGTGACGGCTGCCTAGGAATAGATTAGTGTGAGCTTATACTTCCAAAGGGGACCGTAGTTCACTATTCGAAGTGCTTATAAGGTAGTTATGGCTTCCTCTCCTAACTCGAACAGTGGTGCACCGTCTAACTGTTAGAAGCGAAGCATCTTTTGGAAAACAATGGAGTGTTGAAACCATATTTTGTCTGCTCTCGATTTGTGTGCCGGACTCCGAAAAATCCAAAAATGTTATTTTCTCCCCATGGGGCTGCGAGGACATTCAGAATGACGTGGCACAACCCGTTCGGACACCGGAGCACCTGAATTGCCTTTTTCAGCTAAAATGACCAAAATGCCCCTGGTCAACCTAGGGTTGACTGAAGGTCAAACGAGGTCAAAACCCTCACAAAACAACACTTTTCATAGTTTTACATCAAACCCGAGCTTCTCGGAGGTTTTCGGCAACCTTGACCAAGTTTGACCAAGTTGACCCGGAGTTGACTCCCGGCAGGCCCTAAAAACCCTAATTTTGATCCGGCCAACAGAACAGGTTGAAACTAACGTCATTGTGAAGATTATCAAATTCTCAGTCCAACAACTATTCATGGGTCAAAATCGGAGTTAGAATGGCTGAGATATCACGAAAACCGAGATAACGCACCGATCGATGCATCATTAACTTCCAAGAGCCATAACTTTTGATCTGGTCGTTGGATTTTCAAGTTCCATACCTTTTTAGAAATGGGAAGTTAAAATCTTTCCAGGGGTGTCAAGATCAACCCAATTCAAGACCTTTTGAAGGTGGCGGCTCTTAAAGGGCTGCCGCCTCATAAAGCATGTCGGGGCTATAAAAGGCCCCAGGCACCCTCCAGAAAAAATAAATAAATAAATAAATAAATAAATAATAAATAAATAAAAAACCTCCTGGTTGCCTGCTCTTTGTCTGGACGAATTTTGAGCTTTTCTCCTCTCTTCCAAACACAAAAAAACAAATTAAAACCTCTTAATTCTTCTCTTCACCAAAAATACAAGGTATTGTCCTTATACCCAATCTTTTTTTTCTTAGTTCTACACTTTGGATTTGGGGTTTAGGGGTGTGGACGTAGCTTTTTAGCTACTATCCACACCCCTAACTTTCTAAATCTTTTTTTTTTTCTAGCATTTATCTTGTTCTTTTTGCTTAAATCACATGATTTATTGCTTTCTTTAGCATATTTCTTGCTTTATTTGTGCTTCTAGCCTAAATCTCCTTGTTTTTTTTTATGCCTTATGCCATGTTTCATGCTTAGATCTACATCCTTACATGCTTATATGTTTAGATCTACATGCTTTATGTTATATGCCATGTTTTCCTATGCTTTGTTACTCTTTTTGTTCTAGAATGATGTTAGGGTTACATGCTCACACACTTGTATGATGTTATTGGCTATGACTTGCTTGGATCTGTGTATCCATGTGTTTATTTCCATGCTATATGGTTAGATCCTTGTCTTCACATGCTTATATGTTTGGATCCATGTTCTTCCATGTCTAGGTGCTAGGCTTCTACATGTTTACATGCATGTTTCTATGCCTATATGTCTAGATCTATGCTTTCACAAGCCTATGTGCTTGGATCTATGTCCTCTACATGCTTTATGCTATCTTCCATGTGCTTGTGCGCTCCATGCCATGTTTGTGTGCCTAGACCTGGGCCATGTTTGTCTTGACATGTGTAATTGTAGCCCTTTTGTTGCTTTGTCTTTCTTTCTTGTGTTTTGGCCTAATGGTTAGGACCCGATCTAGACCCTATGGTCTTTGTCATCGTCCATACACCAAGACCCACATAAAAGGGTTTGGATCATCCTTATTTGCATGTCTATGTTTGCTTGCTTCTATGCTTTATTCTTGTGCTAGCCTCTCTTGTTCTAGGCTTTGCTATGCTTGACACCCTTAGTGGATTTGTGGTTGTGTGGTTACATCTGACGCCCATGAGGCCTTGTTTGGATGTAACCATTTAGGAGGCATCTCCAGATGTTGGGTTGCTCCGTGTGTACCCTTTCCTTTTCCGCTCCGCGTGATGTTATGCTTACCATGCTTGTTTGTGCCACCCGTTGGCTTTCTATGCATCTTTACATGATTGCTTACATGTCCATGCATGAGTCTTGCTTGCTAGTGTGTCGTCCATGCTTTAACACAATGAACTAAGGTGCCCACACCCATTGGAACTGTCGCTGGATTTTCGCCGTGGAAATTTGGTACTTTGCCCGAATGCCTTAAGAAAGCATAGATTGGGACCACACCCATTCAAAAGCCAAACCTCAAAGCCCCCCATGCATGAGAAACCTCGAAAGCTAATGCCAAAATCATGTTTTTACTACCAATCTCCAAAAATTAAGGTTTTATCAAAACAAAGGACTGTCTTTAGACAGGCGTTGTGGGGTGCCTAACACCTTCCCCACACATAACCAAACTTCCGAACTCAAGAATCAAGATTTTTTTCCATACACATTAGATTAGGAAAAAACACATTTTTTCTCAGCCTAGGATCTGTATTAAAATCAACTAGACACAGGTGACCAATCACACCTTAGAAAAATCCAATGATTGGTGGTGACTTCACTTACCTTTGGTAATTTGTTAAAATTTGGCCAAGATTCCTGCCACACTGCCAAAGGTAGACAAATACCTTCCTCCACCGAGAGAGAAAAAACCCGAAGCTCCGTGCAAACCACACCAAGCGCACCAACCAATCGAGAGGGGCCTTCAACGGGCCCCGTACGCGCGGGAGTGTCGCCACGGTAGGTGGTCGAACAAAGGCTCGACAATGGCGGTTTTTCGCTCCGATTGAGGCGGGTGTCGACAGACTGGCGACTCCACTAGGGATTGATGAGAGTTTAGCCTTTAGAGCTTTTGATAAAACCATAATCTTTGGACATTGGCTTTCAAAAACATGGAAATTGGCATTGGCTTCTAGGGCTTTCCTTTTTGAAAAAGGCTTCTACTATATCCTAGTAGACTATCTTCAAAAGAGCAAAAATGTTTTCCAAAAAAGGGGTGTGAGGTATTTTCATGGGGCTTTACAGCTTTCCTCACATGCTTTACTACTTTCCTTACATGCTTTATAACTTTCCTTCACATGCAAACATAGGGTAGCAAAGCTTAATTTCCATTGCACCTTTATCTGCTTTCATATATATATATCTTTTCTGTGTTTGGAAAAGTCTTTCCCCTTCATTAAGGATTGCATGACATATACATCCTTTTTGAGCCGAACTCGAGCTCCGCACTGTTGGCGTAGTCACATCTCTTTGGGGATGTCATCACCCCATTTACAGATACCCAGACACAAACGTCGGCAGTATTACCTATAGTTAGAGCTGGGGTTGACTTTGTAGGCACTTCTGGGTCCATGGGTGGACAGGAGTAACTGAAAAGGCCCCCTCGATCCTTCCTGCCCCACAACTTCCATGAAGGGAAGGGTATGGCGATTGAGTCCCCCTAGGATAGGAACAATCTACTAGTTAAGCCTTTGCATACAGTTGGCCTAGTTATGTCAAACCTGTGAGGATTAGATCAAGCCCAGAGCCCATGAGGACTAGGTAAAGCCCAAAGAGTGAACATCCAAGCCTAGGAAAGGATACCCTTCTAGGACTAGAGATTAGGGGAAAGTGTTTTGTAACAGGTGCGCCCTTTTTGCTTGTGCTAAAGAAATTATGCTCTACTCCAAGTTCCTTCTATCCTACTTGCACAACATCCATGATTAAACCCTTAGGGAAAGCAACCCCGTTGCTTGTACATGATAGATCATACCCTATCCCTAAGGGTTTACAACCCTACAAGGGCACTCATGCACACACTAATTAATCCTGTCACCTAATTATGTAAAGATAAAATCTGTGGCAAGTAACCAAAACTCCCTAAGAGGAGATTATGCCGAAAAACTGTCAAGAATCCCAAGACATCATGAGTTCAAAAATTCTCCCAAGAGAGATTCAAATCATCGAAGAGATCCAAACTACCAAGAGATCCAAATCACCAAGATGTCAAGAGTCCAAGGGCTCCCTCAAGAGATCCAAAGGTCCAAGAGATCCATGTTGTCCAAGTTACCAAGAGATCCATGCTGTCTAAGAGCTTCCCTGAGAAGTCCACATTGCCAGAAGCCGAGCTTTTCCTCGTAATCGTATTTACTTGTATTGTAAAAAGCCCACTGTTGGAGCTGATGAACCCAGCGTTGTAAAAACAAATCTTGTACAAGCATGTAATCAAAAGAAGGGTCCTTCCCGCATTGTTGAGCATGTCATCAAAGTTTCAGTTACTTGCCAATTTAGTGCATTAATCCTGCATCATTATAGAAATTCACCATGATAAATACCCGATCAAGGGTGCAAAAGCCGAATTTTTCTGAAAATGGTAGGTGCATGTTAAACAACAAGGACATAAACTAACTTGATTTTGGTGTTTTGTTTCCACATTGCCAAATGCACCTCGTTTCTTTCACCTCCTATTCTTTACAAGGATCAAAAGATTGCTAAAAAGAAACAGTCCAAGATACCACCACATCGTGGTCCCATCATCACTAGGTCTCGTGCAAGAAAGATGTCGCCTTCGACTCCTAAAGTGAGTCCTACTGAGTTCACTCAAATGAAACAGCAAATGTCAGAATTGATGCGTATGATGCAACAACTAGTTGTAGGAGGAGGACAAAACTCTTCTGGTCATAGTCAAGGAGGTCCCCAAACCGAGAATGAAAATCAGCCCCCACTAGGATAGGATCAGGGCCACAATATACCGCCTCAGGGCAATAACCAAGAAACAGATCATTCTAAGGACAAGAACCTCGAATCTGGGTATGGCCAAGTCAATAGCCAAATGGAAACTCTAACTGAGAAGATTCGTATCATGGAGGGCTCTAGCACCCATGGAAGTGTTGATCTAGATAGTCTGATCAACTTCCCTTAGGTCGTTATGCCTCCCAAGTTCAAGGCACCAGAGTTCGTCAAGTATGATGGTACTAGAAACCTTTGCGCGGACTTGCACATGTTCTGTAGGAAGATGGCTCCTTATGGGGATAATCACCCTCTACTTTACCAGATTTCCCTAATAGTTTGACCAGCCCCGCGGCCACATGGTATGTGAGACTGGAAAAGACCTCTAGTTAGAGGGAAATGGCCAAATCTTTCCTGGAATACTAAAGGTTCAACACTGAGATAGCTCCTGACCGCACGGTCCTTATGAGAATAGAGAAGAAGAATGGGGAGTCTTTCCGAGAATATGCCTAGAGGTGGCCGGAGCTAGCCGCACAAGTACAACCCCCCGTGATGGAAAATGAGATGATCAAATGGTTCATTGACAACCTCAAGCCTCCTTACTATAAGAAGATGATCAGCACCCAAGTCACTCATCTTGCTAGCCTCATCCCTATTGGGGAGCGTATTGACAAGGGTATTAGGAGCAAGTAGATCATGGATCCCGAGTCTTTGAGTTCCATGGTCAAATAACAAGTTAAGAAAATGACTGGCCCCAAGACTAAGGAAACCGATGTACATATGATTGACAATACATCAGAAAGACCTAGGGGTATTACTTCTGCTTATGCAACCCCAGCTGCTAGACCTTATCAGCAACAGCTTCAGTCTATTTAAGGACCTAACTGAACCTTTAATCAGAAAGGGAGGCCAGACCCACCTCGTCCCTTGAGGAGGGAAAACCGGAAGTACACTCTGTTACCCATGCCCATGGAAAATCTCTACGCTAACCTACTGGAAAGGAAGTTAGTGACCCTGATGTTTTCCAGGCCCAGAAAAGGCCCTCCATCACCTGGTTTTGATCTGTCCAAGAAGTGTAAACACCGTTTTGGAGTCGAGGGGCATACTCTGGAAGAATGCTACCAGTTGAGAAACCGTGTCCAGGATCTCATCAACAACAAGTTGATACAGTTCGATAATGCAGCCGCTCTGAACATCATCACCAACCCTTTGCCTCCCCATCAGGAAGGGAATGTAAACGCCATCATCACAGTGGAAGAAAAGGTCCCAGATTTCTCCTCACTATCATTCCCATGGAAGGCCATGCTCCGAGCCTTGGTCCAAGAGAGCCACCTTGATCTTAAGGGTATGGGAACCCCAGGATTTGATTTGGGAATCTGCTCATTTTGTGATAATAGAGACAGGTATGCCCTGTTTAATTGTAGAGTGCTCCGAGCACAGGTTCAGAGTCTAGCCAATCGTGGTATTATCTGGATTGAAAGGGAAATTATGAGAATAGATGATTGCATGGCAGCCAGCCTATGTCCTCTAGCTACCCAGTCAGGAACCAGCTACAATGTTGTATCTGTTGGATCAAGAAAAGATTAGGACGAATATCTACAGAAACGCCTCGGTAAGGTTACTTCATTACCTCCCTCTTCAGTAGTCATTGAGGAGATCATAGAATCACCTATGGATTCAGGGTTATCAGATTCAGAAAAAGGGCAAACCCCGCCAACCATCGAGGGATTCACTTCTCTAGTTCTTGCATTGCCTGCAATTGTAGGGCCAGCTTCATCATCAGTTCAAGAAGGAACCACTATTGTTCCCGCTATCCGAGGTTTCGATCCTCTTATTCTGCCGAAACTTGCCGCAAAAAACTCTGGGGTATCCATCTTAAAAGCCCTTGAAGCCATTCTGCCAAGTCCGATGGTCATTAATCCGAAGATGTTCTCTATAGCGCCCAATTTGTAAACTTAGGAGGGTGTTATCATTCGCATGCCAAAGTCGTTCCCTTATGAAGATAGCCATCGTGTCCTATGGAAATATGACGTGTCCTTGATCTCCATTCGAATCGGAAAAGTGGAGGTCTACTCTAATATCTCTTCAGGTCTATCTGGGCTTACTAGGAGTGGTCGTTGCTATACTCCCGATAAGCTAGAAAAAAGAAGGAAAGAGATTGGCAAGGGTACAGCCGAACCCATCAAGAATAAGGTCACAACTGAAAAAGCCAAGGAATTCTTGAAAATTATCAGAAACTCATAATACAGTGTGATTCAGCTGCTAAACAAGTCGCCTGCTCAGATTTCCATCTTGGCGCTATTGCTATCCTTTGATGTCCACCGCAAGGCTCTCTTGAAAGTCTTGAAAGAGACATGTGTTCCTACAGGTGTTAGAATCTTCCTTTGAGGGTATGGTCGCAATGGTGTTGGCCACCAACCAGATTTCCTTTACAAATGATGAGCTACCACCAGAAGGTATAGAGCATACTTTGCCCATGCACATTATAGTAAAGTGTGAAGATATGATCATCTCTAAAGTACTAATTGACAATAGATCAGCCCTGAATGTTTACCCAATATCTACCTCTCTTATCTGCCCTACCACCATGATCATTAGAGCCTTTGATGGCACTCTTCAAGAGGTGCAAGGCAAGATCGAATTAGCCATTGGAATTGGCCCTATGTTTTTCATGGTCAACTTCCAAGTTATTAAGGTGGATTCCCCATATAATATGCTCCTAGGGAGGCCATGGCTACACGCCAAAGGCACAGTTGCTTCTACCCTTCCCCGGAGGCTCAAGTTCCCCTCCGAGGATCAGATGATCACTATTATGGCTGAAGAGCCCCTAACCATCTTCAAGGAGACCTCTATCCCCTACATTGGTGCTAATGCCTTTCCGGAGGCAACTTTTCACATTTTTGAGCTAGTCTCCATGATTTCCAGAGCTTCAGAACTCAAGTTAGCATGGCCCTCCGCTACTTTAATGGCTACCAAAGAGATGCTCAAATTTTGCTATCAGTTAGGCCAAGGCCTCGGTGCTGTAGGACATGGGAAGGCTACTTTGATTGAACTCTCAGACAACAAAGGAGGTTTCAGTCTGGGGTACAACCCTTCCGATGAAGAACTTTTCCAGGCTTTTAGAGGAAAGAAAAGGAAGTGCATTGGCCAAGGGATGTCTATTCCCCACATTAGGGTCACTTTTCCAGCTTCGGCCGAGGTCATCAGATCAAAAATGGCACAGGAATTAGGCGAGGAGGAATCAAATCTAGCTTATCTCATCCGCTTATGCCCTGAAGAATTCTCAGTGAATGCCATCATATCCCTAGGGGATGACCTGACTTCTACTATCCGGCCTTGTGTGCCAGGCGAGACAGTAGGCCATTGGACCATCGAGCCCTGCTTTGTGGTTGCATCGGCTAAGTAAGAAGTGTTCCATCAACGTGTGGTTGGATCCTCCAATTGCCCGAAAGAATTGGAATAGCATATCTAGTTTGTTTTGCATGTTTATTTCCTACTTTCTGCATTCCTTGTTTGCATTCCCCCAGTTTATTTTCCAAAAAAAAAAAAAAAGTGCTTTCCTTTTTATCATTATCAGGCATGAACTTTGTCATCTCCCTATCTATAACCTATTAATGAAAATTATCCAACGTACTATTCAGGAAATCCTTGCATTTATCTCCTTATTTGCTTTCCTATGAATATGTGTGTGCAAATTATCTTATGTTTCTCTGTATATGTTTTGTTCTGTAAGATCTATTCTAATTCCCAAGCGGGTACATCGTCCTATTGCCATAATGAGGATATTGATAATGTGAATGAGACGATAGAATTGGATCATGATGTTGAAGGATTAGAGGAAATTCTGAGTTTGCCTCGTGATATTTTGGAAGCTCTAAATAGAGAAAGCGAAGCGTCCAAGCCCAACATAGAAGAGACAGAAGTGGTTAATCTTGCCAACGAAGGCGAGAATGAAAAACCCGTCAAGATTGGGGTGAACTTTCCTAAAGACTTGAAACATGAGCTTATAACGCTACTCAAGGAATTCAGAGAGATCTTCACTTGGTCCTACCAAGATATGCCAGGGTTAGATATTGAGATTATCGTGCACAGAATTCCAGTTAAATTTGAATGCCCCCTAGTGTGGCAAGCCCTTCAAAGGATGAAATCTGAGATCATTTTGAAGATCAAAGAAGAAGTAGAAAAGCAATTGAAAGCCGGTTTCCTTACCGCGATAGCCTACTCAGATTGGGTCGCCAACATTGTTCCTATACCTAAGAAAGATGGGAAAGTACGCATGTGCGTCGACTACAGGGATTTGAACCGGGCCAGCCCTAAGGATAACTTTCCATTGCCACATATCGATACCCTAATCAATAATACCGCTACCAACAGGTTCTTCTCCTTCATGGACGGATTCTCAGGCTATAATCAGATCAAAATGGACGAGGAAGATAAAGCTAAGACAGCATTCACCACTCATTGGGGAACTTATGCATATGATATCATGCCATTCAGCTTAAAGAATGCTAATGCTACTTATCAGTGAGCCATGGTAGCCTTGTTTCATGATATGATGCATAAAAAGATTGAAGTCTACGTGGATGACATGATTGCCAAATCTCGCACTGCCAGGGATTATTTGGTAGATTTGAGAAAGCTATTCAAGCACCTTATCAAGTACAGGTTGAGAGTAAACCCTAACAAGTGCGTCTTTGGAGCTAGTTCAGGGAAATTGCTTGGCTTCATAGTCTGCCAAAGAGGAATCGAAGTGGACCTAGCAAAAGTTCAAGCCATCCGAGACATGTCGACACCGCAAACTAAGAAACGGATTCGCAGCTTCTTAGGCAAAGTCAATTACATAGCTCACTTCATAGCGCACTTGATTGCCACATGTGACCCACTGTTCAAGCTTTTGTAGAAAGACACAAAGATAGAATGGACAGATGAGTGCCAAGCGGCCTTTGACAAGATAAAGCAATATTTGTTGAACCCTCTAGTTTTGGTTCCCCCAATGCCGAGATATCCGTTGATCATTTACCTAGCGGTACAAGAAACCTCCATGGGCTGCATGTTAGGCCAATTGGCTAAGCCTGACTAGAAAGAAAGGGCGATTTACTACTTAAGCAAGAAGTTCACCAGTTGTGAGATCAACTACATCGCTATTGAAAAGATATGTTGCACCCTAGCGTGGGCATCATGCAAGTTGCGACAGTATATGCTCTATTACACCACGCGGCTCATTTCCCGCATGGATCCCATTAAGTACATCTTTGAAAAGCCATTTCTTACAGGGAAGATTTCTCATTGGCAAATGTTGCTCTCCGAGTTCGACATTGTATTTATGACAAGAAAGGCCATCAAGGGCCAGGCCATAGCCGATTACCTAGAGGACCAGCCGCTGAATTATCCAGAGCTATCAGAATCCTTCTTCCCTGATGAGGATGTCATGGCATTAGAGCCAGAACTAGATAGTGTGGAACCGTGGTGTTGGAAGCTTTATTTCGATGGAGCTGCCAATTCTACCAGAAATGGAGTGGGAGCAGTCTTAGTTTCCCCCAAGGGCCAGCAAATCCCTGTTTCAGTCAAATTGAATTTTGATTGCACCAACAACGTCACAGAATACGAAGCGTGCATAGTCGGCCTGCAAGTGGCCCTAGAGTTCGGCGCCTATGACTTGAGCGTCTTTGGAGATTCCCTCTTGATCATCTCCCAAATCAAAGGAAAATGGCAAGCCCGAGATACCAAGTTGATTCCTTATCAGAAATGTGTCAATCGCTTGATTCTGAAATTCTGAGACATCACATTTGTCTATTTGCCCCGAGCACACAACCAGTTTGCAGATGCCTTGGCTACCTTGGCTAGCATGGTTAAGTTATCAGAAGGATATGATATGCGGCAATTGCACATAGAAGTCTGTGGCATTCCAGCCTATTGCATGAACATCGAAGAATTCATGAGTGTCGAAGTCGAAGCAGACGGAAAGCCATGGTACCATGATATCAAGGCTTATATCAAGAACAGTGAATACCAGCCCGGTGCAACGGACAGTGAAAAGAAGTTTATCTGGGGCATGACCTACCAATTTTTCCTGAGTGGAAAAGTCCTGTACAAAAGGAACCACGATTCTACCTTGCTTCGATGCGTAGATGCCCCCGAGGCTAATTATCTAATGGAAGAGATGCATGAAGGCTTACTTGGAGCTCATGCCAGTGGACCCCTGTTGGCCCGCAAGATTATGAGAGCCGATTACTACTAGCTCACCATGGAAAGTGATTGCATTAAACATGTGAGGACATGCCACTGTTGCTAAGTCTATCAAGATAGGAAGAACGCTCCCCTCAGCCTTTGCACTCTTTAGTAGCACCATGGCCCTTCTCAGCTTGGGGTATGGATGTCATCGGACCTGTGATTTTGAAAGCTTCAAATGGTCATGAGTACATCTTAATGCCTAATGATTATTTTACAAAGTGGGTGGAAGCTGCTTCGTACAAAAGCGTCATTCAGGCTGTGGTAGCCTGGTTCCTGAAACATAACATTATTTGCCACTACAGCGTGCTGGGAGAGCTCATTACAAATAATGGGGTAAACCTAAATGGTAAAATGATCCAGCAACTCTACTAACAGTTCAAGATCAAGCACAGGAATTCGGTTCCCTATCGCCCTCAAATGAATGGTGCAGTGGAAGCCGCTAACAAGAACTTAAAGAAAATCTTGGTGAAGATGACAGACAAAAAAAGAACAAAAACAAAAAATATATATGTAAAAGGTAGATCGAAAACCTGAAAGGGCGGTCTACGCAAAAGGTGAGCAAAAAAGAAAGAGAGCGTGAGAATATGAAAAAGGTAGATTGAAAATCCGAAAGGGCGGTCTAGCAAAAGGAGAGCAAAATAAAGAGTGTGAGAGAGCCTGCTAGATTGAAAACCTGAATGGGCGGTCTAGGCAAAAATTAAGGCAATCAAAGTCAGTTGAACTATTTGATGACCTGATCCTTCCTAATGGAGGTACATAGGCAACCATCTTGGTTTGGTCACGTCTTAAAAGAAAATTAATCAGTCAGTTGTGCCTGTTTGAATTCCTGCTCAAGATCACAAGATTAGATGGATATAGCGTCCAAGACAAGATATGAAGACACCTCCGAGATCGCTCTCTATCTACAATACTGCCACGACCCAGTGGTCTACTCAAGATGTTTTGGCTCATACCAATGGGAAATGTACCTAAATGGGAAAAGGAAAAGATTCGTCTAGAACAGGATGTATCCTTGGAAAAACAAGATATTGATAGGCATGGATTTTACATTTATCACTTATTTGTATAATCTTGCATTTTCAAAGCAGCTGCCTGCATATTCATTAACATGCTTGTATTGTGCCATTCTGTTTCTTTCATACATTTTGGTATCAAAACATGAAATCTCGTCTCATAAATATCTCATGAATATCATCATAAACATCTCTCTCCACCATCTCTCAGTTTCTAAGCATGCGTAACAAACTAGACTATGCTTTAAGAACTCAAACAAAAAGAGAAAGGCCTTATGCAATTGCCTAGCAATTTACGAAGGTCCTTTCCATACATGGTGGGATATTAACTACATAACTCATGTACAGAAACAAAATAAGCAGAAAAGAACATTAGCAAGTCAAACATGGCCCAAGAAATCAGACACAGTCTGGCACAATCTCCCAAAACCAGTATGGAGAATCGGGTCATCATGAGCATGAGTGCGAAGTAACCCAGCTGCATCAAAGCCCAGGTCTCTGGCAATCTCTCTGAGTCTGTCATGTGAATGACGAAGATGGACCAGCTTCCTCTCCATCATGGAATCAGAAGTAGAGCCCTGTCTCTCAATCTCCAGCAAAACTCGCAAGGTGCCCACCTCTGCAATAGCAACTCTCAAAGCCTTCTCCCTCTCAGCCAACTCAGTCTGAAGGTGATGGAAGGCCAACTACGGCTCTCTAGGCTCGTTGCCCTCTCGCCTATACTCCATGCTCAAAGTGGAATGAATGTAGGCCTTAACTTGTACTAGCTCTAATGCTAAGCCATCGGCCCTGCTACTAGCCTCAGCCCTGCTGGCCTCCAGTGCGGCCCTCTCCTCAACCCAAGAATGATCCAAAATGGCAAATCTTTGGGTAAGATCTGCAAGCTCATCCTCCAAACCCGCAACTCGGGATCTTAGCCGAACACACTCCGCCTCTGTGCCTGGAAGGGCTGGGCCCCTCTGATCAAGCTCTGCCCTAAGAGTGGCAAGCTCACTCTCATGTGCACTGCTCATCTCCTCAATACCCTCCATAAGGGTATCAGCCAGCTCCCTGCAGCAGTCTCTATCCCTGACAGCCTCCCTCAGGCACTCCCTTAGATCCATAAGAGCCCTCTCAACCCTGATCTCAAACTCCAGAGTATAGTCTCTCAAAACATCAACTGGGAGTGGCAACTCAACTAAGACTGGTGATGATAAGTCAAACACAAAGCTGGAATCTCTGGTAACTCGCCATACTCTAAACTTAGTAGAAAACCACTCCTGGTCATCCCTAGAACAAAGGGGGAAGTCAATGCTCGACTTGCGCACCTCCTAGAACTTAGAGGCACGCCCTATCACTACTACATTGATATCCATGAGCCCATACTTGCAAGTGACAACAGAAAGATCGCTAAGTCGGGGGATATGCTAGATGCCCCCGAACTTCCGCACGGCCATACTCGGAAAGTACTTCGTGCACCCCCAGATACCTACTAGAGGAATGCTAAGTAAACCAACGCAGTGGGTCCGCCCCTGCCATCTAGTAATACCCCACTTAACTCTCCAGGTCCAATCTGCGAGACTCAGGCTGCACAAGTACCTCAGCCAACCCTCAGTATCCTAGACAAAGGAAGATCAAGAACTACAATAGCCCAGACTCTATTCCTACTCACAAAGCCCATAGGCTGATCCCTAGCAATAACACTCAGGTGGCTACAGAATCACAACTATAACATATGAACACACTAACCTAGCCTACCCCTACTAGTCTCTCGACACAAAGACAATGACCTAATCATCTCAGAAAGTATAGCAGGAATGAAAGAGATACCATGAGGTAGGGCACTCACCAGAGGGAGAACGGTAAAATTGACAGCTCTTGACGATGAAGGAAACAGCACCGCACCAAAAAAGGCCACCAGGAAGGCCTGACGCTGGTAGGATGTCCACCGCTCCTCTAATTCCACAAAGTCATCTTTGTAGCCAATAGGGGACTCTAATGAATGAACTGATCATACAGGAAATCAAAGGACATGCTCCCTCCTATCCCGTTGCCATACCAAGTCAGCGCCTCCACAACAGGCCTCTTGAAGCCCAACAGGTCAGTGAGTCTCTTATGGTAGCATGGTCGTACCAATGGAACAAAAATAGTGCTTAGGGGGGTAGAAAGAAAAGAAAACGATCATACTCCTCTAGGGTGGGCACCGGATCAACATCTCCAATGGTGACACATCTCAAGACGGGGTCCCAACAAGAGGTAATGACCTCTAACAAATGCCAATCTAGTATGGTGTGCAGAAGAGCAGTAGCATCTCCAAGAAGTCACTGGATGAATGCCCGGCCACCACAAGAAAAGGAGCTCCACCACCTTCTAAGATTCTTCTCATAGTAAGACTCCCTCTCAAGCTCGACCAAAGTGTCATAGGAATAAGCACCAAGAGCATCCATGAATAGATCCTACTGAATCTGATGATCTGATGAGAATCTAAGCGAAAAATAATGATAAATAGTGTTTTCTGCACGTTTTGGGTGAAGAAAAAGGTAGAAGAAAACCCTAGAAAATCACAAATCAAAATGAGCTGGGGCTGGGCTGAACCTAGCCTTTTATGCACAAGAACCGAAGTGGCGGTCCTTGAAGGGCCGCCGACCCTCGGGACACGTGCCAGGGCTTTTCAGCCCCTAGGCACAAACCCCCATGTATTTTCAGCCCGGCAGTGAACCATATTGTTAGGAACTCCCACTCGTGCATCTGAGAT
>JARYZH020002246.1:0-17324 GCA_030021035.2 Notholithocarpus densiflorus | reverse complement strand
GACCCCGGTTTGAGCTGCGTTTTTAAAAACGCAGCTCTAGGTCCCGCGGGGGGCTATAGCTACACAGCATAGGCTGTGTTTGGAAACGCAGCTATGGAAAACGCAGCTATAGCCTATAGCTGCGTTTTTTAGGGTCTATAGCTGCGTTTTTGAAATGCAGCTATAGCCCTCTTTTTTTGTAGTGGGGATGAGGACCAAGGCTAAATCCTTTCCCCAAACTGAGGACTCCTACCATAGTACCATGTGCCAAAGTTTCACTATATATGAGGGTAATTTTATAAAATTACCCTCATATATAGTGATGGCTATTTAAGTTTGCCCCCGTGGTTATCTAATCTGTCCTAATTTGCATACCAGATAGGGCAAGGAGAAAGATTAAATCCTTCCTTATAATAGGTTTTGGGTGGCCACCCCATTTATATTTAAAAATTAAAAATATTTTTTATTAATTTTTTTTTTATACATGACATATATATTCTTTAATTTTCAAACTTTAAATTTATGATTTTTTTGGGTGTTGTATTATTGCTTTTATGTTTTTATGTTTAAGATTTAAATTGCTTATAATCTTAGTTGTTATATTGTTATATATGTTTGAATTGTTTTAATGGTTTTTAAGACTTAAATTGTTGTATTATTAGATAGTTTTGTAGTGTTAAAACTTGATTCTTTAATAAATTATTAAAAGAAAGAGAAGAATAATGAGTGGGGTAGGACAGGTGTATGTGCGTGCCAACTAGGGTGGGGTGGGGAAAAAACATGAGAAAAAGAAAAAACTGCTCCAAAGTGAGGATGGGACGGGGGCAAAAGATAAGGATGGTAAACAGAGTAGAGACAGAAAATAGGAAACCCACCACATTCCTACGCAGTGGTCATTCCTACTCATATGATATTAATATTAAAAGGAAAGTTACCAATTACCTTCTTGTTGTTGAAAAGAATAAATATGTCCGCTAGCAAAATCTTTTAAGAATGATAGCAAAATCCTATATAAATCTTTTAAGGAAAATTGTTCAATGTAGAAATTAATTTCTACATTTAATTTTCCGGAAAAAATTTTATGAAAAAACAGTGAACAATTTTACTTAATATAGAAATTAAATTCATATTTTGAAATTAAAATCTCTATATTTTACAATGCTTCTATTTAAATAAATAAAAACATAAAAAAAAAGTTACTTATTTTTATGTTTATGTTTATTTGTCAATAATCCCAAAAAAAAAAAGAAAAAGTTATAAGGAACTCGAGTTTAGTAAACTCGAGTTCCTTACAAGGTACTCGAGCTTGGTGAGCTCGAGTACCTTAGAAAAAAAAAAAAAAAAACAGCATTTTATTATAAAATGGTACTCGAGCCTGGTATACTCGAGTATTGTATTGCATGGTACTTGAGTTTACTATGCTCGAGTACCACATAATTTTTGTTAATTGCCCAATTTCCACCTCAGCAGTGCCACGGTGGCAAAACTCCTAGGAACTCGAGTTTAAGAAACTCAAGTACCATAAAAAGTGGTATTTTCCTATATAGTTCCGAAACAGTGTTTTTTTACAAAATATTTCAAAAATTGGTGGTATTTGGCCATTTTGGCCATGATTTCTCTATTAACTTCATACTAGTAAAAGTTATAAATAAAAGAAATTAATATACAGTCATAAATATATCATCTCAAAAGATTAATCTAAATATAAGAAATTTAAACTTGTTATTTGATTATAGTAAGAAAAATAAATAAATTCATTTGAAATTAATTAAATAATAATAATAATAATAATAATAATAATTTTTTTTTTTTTAAATGTTCAATACATACGCTAATTTTTTCTTTAAAAAATTGTACAATGTCCAACATTTTCTTCTGCTGCCGTACTTTCACTTCCAATGGTTCAAAAGGTATGTTTATCCTAAAAAGCTAAAATAGAATGTCGTAGCATTATTGAAAATGAATTTAAAAAATAAATAATATTTGGAAGTTGGTTAGGAGATATTTGATAATGTAACTTCTAAAAAATAGACTTATATAGGAATTAGAAAACATTTTGATTTCTTGATAATATATACTAGAGAATATTTGTAGTGGATTGGACGATTAAACGTGGGAGGGACTGAGACTTGAGAGGAAGTTGTGGATATATTTTTTTCTATGGAAGGGGTGGGCCTTTTGGGGCGTACGCAGAGATAGTCTTTCCTTTGATATTTCCACTTTTGTTGACAAGTGAGCTTGTATTCATAACAACATATTGAAATCAATAAGTTTGTATATATGCGACACAACTTTTCTCAAAAAAAAAATCACAATTATTGGTATAACAAGTTATTAATAATAGATAATAAAGTGGTGTTATTAGTGGTGATATGGGTTTTATTGCACTTTGATATTTTGAAATATTTTGTTTAGAATCTCAAGTTTTGGGTTCAATCCCTAAACCAATTTCAATTTGATTGGTTAACAAATATAAGAGAAATATGAAACCATATATGAAGCTAGATGGAAGAAAGATCAGGTTTTGAAACTCTTCTAGTCAGGTGGCCAGGCCGGGGGGGTGGGTTCACAGAGCGCCAGTTGTTGTTTTTGATTTGATGGTTCACCGTCCTCATTGAAACAGAAGTTTAGTGACTGATCCCCTACCTTCCAAGGTGCTTGGATTTGGAAGTTAGATGTGTTGTCCAAAATTGCGAATTTTTTGTGGCTGTGTATTCATAAGAGTGTACCAGTTAAAGATATTCTTGCTTCAAGGGGTATCATAGAAGATAAGATCTGTCCTCTTTGCAAGAATCAGCCTGAAACAATTGAGCATTTATTGAGGGAGTGTGATTTTGCCTGAAACTTTTGGCATCTAATGAGCGTGCCACCTGATGCTGTGCAGTCATTCCAAGCCTCGGATATGGTTACTTGGCTACGGGAAAATTGTTTTAGTAACGCAAAGCACCAATCTTTGGTGCCATGGAGATTTGTCTTTCCTTTTGCTATATGGGAGTTGTGGAAACATAGAAACAAAGTGTCTTTTGAGAATAATCCTCTAAATCCAATTTTGTGCAAATTGTGTATAAATCAAGCCATGGAGTATTATTTTTGTGTGGGCAAGATCAGGGAACAGAGAAGCATGGATGTCATTGCTGTGAGATGGGAAAAACCACCTGTAAATTGGTATAAACTAAATACTAATGGAGCGTCGTGTGGAAATCCTGGGAGAGCAGGAGGCGGTGGTGTCATAAGGGACAGTGCAAGAAATTTGATAAGGGGTTTTGCTAGATATATTGGCTATACTACAAGCATAATAGCTGAGTTTTGGGCACTTAGGGATGGTTTGCAATTAGCCATTCAGCTTGGCATGCAAAATTTGGAAGTTGAACTTGATGCGAAAGTCATTGGACTTAATTAACTCCAGGAACTCTTCCAATACAGCATACTCATCCTTATTGTTTGATTGCAGATTATTACTGGAAATGGTTCCTCATACCAAGGTGAAGCATGTCTTTCGGGAAGCAAATAAATGTGCAGATGCTTTAGCTAGGATAGAATGTCATGCTCACGAGGAATTTGTTATTTTTGATGGTCCCCCATCTGTTGATGTTTCTGCTGTAGTGTATGCAGATGAGATTGGGGAAAGTTTTTGTAGACAAGTTGTTGCTAACTTAACCATTCTGTCTGCCTAGTTTAATTTTATTTTCCTTTTCACAAAAAAAAAAAAAAAAAAAAAAAAAGTTTAGTGATAGAAACGTAGGTCCCAGGCGTCCAGCAATGTGGGTTTGTGCAGGAGAGAAATTAAAAAAAAAAAAAAAAAATTAAAAAAGTCACGCAGTAGAGAGAAAAAAAAGAGTATGTATTGTCTTATCAGTGGGTTCTAAAATTTGCTCTAGTGTGTTTTTAAAATATAGTATTTAAACAACTTAAATTGGAAACTGTGATTCAAATACTCTTAATCAAACACCATTATCAAACATGCATTTTTTTTTTTTTTGCATCAATTTTTAGTGATTAAAAACTGAAAATTATTATTTAAAATTGCATACTAAATAGGCCCTTGGTGATTGTTTTTGTACTGAACCTAATGAAGAAACTATGCTTCATGGTTTCATATTTACCATCATATGGTTCCCACACATCTAAGAAATCATGAATTTCAAGTCACGCCTTCAGTGCACTTTAAGCTTATGTGAAAGAATGTGTATAATAGGAATAATATAGAATGTGTACTAGTATTTTTCCAAATATTTCTCTTTTGAGAGGGTTTGATTCATTTGTTCCCAAATGACACGTACGGTAGGTCCAGTCCAGTGGCTTTTCATGAGCTCAGCAACATCTCAGCATGTAACAGAATTAAGCTTAGTTTGGGTTTTAATCTTCGATTATAAGAGGTAGTAGAGTTTTAATGGGATGTGATTATGTGTACGTATTTCCTTCTAATATATATTTTATTTGCAAAAATCTAATGCGATATTATTAGAAGGCATAATAGGATCTTTTATATAATGTTCTTATTGAATTTAATTTCTAATCACGATACGAAAGTATAATCTGATTTAATTTGAACCCTGTATTCACTTGATAAAGTGGTACGATTTAGTTGTAATGCAAAAATAGTGGTCATATTGAAAAGAACCGGAGCACCCACATACTTAAAAGAAGATTTTTTCTTGGAGCACTTCATGTATTATTGGAGCTTACGTAATGCATGTTTATTTTCCACTAAGCTATATAAATATATAGTTCTACAATTTCTCTCTCCGTTAACACAGCTTAAGCCCATCAGAGTTCTCTCATAGAGTGCGCTACGTTGCTTTTTCCTCCTCCAAAACATGAAGGTAAACCTCGTAAATTTCACGAAGATTGCACCAAAAGAAAATTTTCTGAAGCTTTATTTAACTTTTTGCTCTATAAAACAAGAAAAGCTTTGATATATTTTAGAGTTTAATTACTTACTGTGTCTTTCATTTTATGGTGCATGTAGCAAAAAATTATTATCCGGGTGCAAATGACCTGTGAAAAATGCAGAATCAAGGCCATGAAGATTGCTAGCAACACTGATGGTTAGCATCAAACACTCAATTTTTATTTTGGCTTTTGAGAAACCATTGCTAAGGAACTTGTATATAATGTGCATTGATTCTACAGGTGTGATCTCAGTAGCAGTAGAAGGGTCTGATAAAGATCATTTGGTGGTGATTGGCGAAGGTGTGGACTCCGCTAACTTGACCGGCTCGTTGAGGAAGAAGCTTTCCTATGGTGCCGCCATTTTGAGCGTTGAAGAAGTGAAGGAGGAAGAAAAGCCAAAGGAGGATAAGAATCCAAATAATCCTGAAGAACATGAGCTAGTGTTCCATCAATATCCACCAGTTCCCATGTTCTGTGAAGTAGTCTATGATCCTGATCCAAGTTTCTGCTCCATCATGTGATCTTAAAGCTGAGAATTTTGCTCTCTTTGTTTTTTGTTTAGACAATCATGTATGTAGAGGAATTTTATGCTTTAGTGCGAAGGGAATAGATAATTTCCCCATCTTTTTGTTTCATGAATGTAATGCTCTGATTGTTGCAATATGGACTTTCCTAGTATTCTAAGTATTGGTTAAACCACTTATGTGAAAAAACTTCCTCCATCTCATAATCGTAGAGTTATGAGCTATGTAATTATATATGCATGTATTGCATACATAGATTAGGAAGAACAGGGATAATTATATGATCAACCCTATTAAAGTTTGAATTTAATTTTAAATCAAACTAAAAGTTGTATCTTATCATACATAGTCTTGTTTCAAATGATTGCAGTTTGTACTTTTATTGAATCTCTATTAAGATGAACTAACATAAAGCTATATAATAAACTACACTTTGAGATTTAATTAAGCACTAATTAATAACCTACCAAAAAAAAAAAAAAAAAAAACCACAAAGTATTGATTAGGAATAATTATACAATAAGCCCTAGTAAAGTTTGAATTTAATTTTAAATTAAAGTAAATAAATTATACATCATCACATTTCAAATTATTGCAATTTGTACTTCATTAAATCACTAAGTTTTTTTTTTTTTTTTGAGAAGAATTAAATCTCTAAGTTGAACTAACATAAAGCTATATAATAAACCATACTTCAGAATTATTCAAGCACTGATTTAAAACCCATGAAATTTTGCCCAAAAAACACCCTCAAATTATCCTTTGAACTAACATAAAGCGATATAATAAACTATCATTTTTCTCTCCTCTCCTCCCATCTCATTCCACCCAAACATGGCATTAAAATGTTATTAAAAAAAAAGAGTTAAAAAAAGACTTTAATTAGAGTCACAAACAGAAAATAAATTCAAACAAAAATATGAAAAGTATATGACTTTAGTCCAACATATACAAACGATTATGACGTTAGTCTTTGCTCCCATATTCACGAAAAATAGTTATGTCCATTGTCTCTCAAATAAGAATGGCCCACCATCGTTTGAGAGAGACAGACAAACACCATCCAACGGGCCTAATAATTTTTTTTTCCCTTTTGTCCTAACTCCTACGTACACGGCCAAGCCAAGAAAATAGTCTTGAACAATCAAAGACCAATGTGACATACTTTTCAAAATCACAATTTTTTACATACAAAATTGAACTTTACTATAAAGTTTCACTAAAACTAATCATCCTTAGCTATACTCTTTAATCTTACCTACCAAATCCTACAATCTTAACCGTTCATCTGAATTCCTCAGTCATCCTCTAAAAGTGTATAAACTTTTTGAACTTTAGTGCTTTCAGATTAAGGTGCTGATTGGTCATTTGAGAAAGTATCTCCAATTATCAAGTGATGAGGGTCAAAATGTAGCTTGTCGAGGCCTGTAAGTGGGCCTGACAGATCCATATTCCTGGGCCGATAGAGAGCAAGCCCAACCTGTCCAGAGGTCCGAAATAGCAAAAGCCCTTGATGGAAAATACTTGCAAGACAAGTATTTGATCGCCATGGAATCCTAAGGGGAAAAGAGTCCTAAAACGTTAAGGATCCCGAAGGATACGTGCGGATCTTTTCTATAAGGAAAGATCTTGCAAATCACGATTGGGACTATTTCAAGTAGAGTCCTATAAGGAAAAGACTTCTATGCCAATTGCCAAGTATAAGAGGTCATTCCTCTACTACTATAAAAGGAGGAATACCTTCACAAATCGAGGTACGCATAATTTACCCCCTCTAGCACTCTAGAGCTGTGAGAATTGATTCTAACTTGACCTTCGGAGAGTATTTGGCCGGTACCACACCGGTGCTCTCTGTTAGGTCTCTTCTGTTTTCATTGTGCAGATACTCTTTCGAGCGTTTGAAGATCGTGTAGCTCACTGGTGATTTTCTCGGCATCATCAGTTGGCGCCGTCTGTGGGAAAGCTGACTGACGAATTATCGATTCGAAAGCCATAGTAAACGCTTCCCGGATAAAAGAGTTGCATGGTGCTGACTCGCTCGATGGCAACTACGAACAACATTCAGGGAGACGAAGCTCGCACAACGGCCCTCGAGAGGCAGGTTCAGACCTTGGTCACTGCAGTGGAACGTCTCACTAAGGAGAACCACGATCTGGAGGAGCAGTTACGACAGAAAAACGCAGGTCATGGCACCCAAGAGCAGGACCAAGAAGGCACTAGTGCCGATAGAAGGGAACGAGAAGGGCCAGAGGGCAGTAACGTCCCGAGTAGACCAGAGCGACAAAACCTAAGCATGCCGTCCCTCACGGATGCCACACCTCCACATATTGCAGCCGAGATGCAAGCGATGAAGGAGCAGATGGAGGTTATGATGAACGCCCTCAAGGGACGGGTGTCTAGCGATCTTGACGATCTGGTCAATCGTACCGACTCACCATTCACTGCGGCAGTCAACTCTTTCCCTTTACCACATAAGTTCCGCATGCCACAAATCGACAATTACGACGGAGTCAAGGACCCTCTGGATCACCTGGAGACCTTCAAAACCTTGATGCACCTTCAAGGAGTAGCGGATGAAATCATGTGTAGGGCCTTCCCCACAACGCTGAAGGGTGCGGCAAGGATTTGGTTCAGCCGGTTGATGCCCAACTCCATCAGCACATTCAAGGAGCTAAGCGCTCAATTTACTGCGCACTTTATTGGGGGACATAGGTACAAAAAGTCTACGGCTTGCTTGATGAGCATCAAGCAGTGCGAGGACGAAACGCTAAGATCCTACATATCCCGTTTCAATAAGGAAGCCCTCTCGATCGACGAAGCCGGCGACAAGATACTTGTGGCGGCCTTCACGAATGGACTGCGAAAGGGTAAGTTTTTGTTCTCTATATACAAAAACGACCCGAAAACCGTGTCAGAAGTACTTTACAGGGCCACCAAGTATATGAATGCTGAAGATGCATTGCTGGCTTGCGAAGAAAAGCCAAAGAAAAGGGAGAGACAAGAAGATACGCGGCAGGATAGAGGACGTAAGATGGCGAGGACAGGGGAACGAAAGGATGATAGACGATCCAAACCCCCTTTGGGCAGGTTCACAAGCTTTACCCCGTTAACTGCCCCAGTCGACCAGGTCCTAATGCAAATTAAAGATGAGGGATCCCTGACCTTCCCCGGCAAGCTGAAGTCAGATCCAAACAAGAGGTCTAGGGACAAGTATTGCCGATTCCACCGCGACCATGGCCACGACACGACCGACTGTTATGACCTAAAGCAGCAGATTAAAGCTCTTATCCGGCAAGGAAAATTGCAAAGGTTCATCCGTAAGGAAAGGACGGACCCCCCGCAGGAACAGGCTCCCAGGAGAGAGAATGAACGTCCAAGGCCACCAATAGGAGATATACGAATGATCGTAGGGGGCACGGCAGCCGCTGGGTCGTCCAAGAAGGCTAGAAAAACTTACCTTAGGATGGTACAAAGCGTCCAATTAACAGGATCCGTACCAAAGATGGCACGAATCAACAATCCAATCATTGGGTTCTCAGAGGAGGATGCCCGGAGGTTACACCATCCGCATGACGACGCGATTGTGGTCAGCTTGCAAGTGGGAGACTACAACATACACCGGGTTCTGGTCGACAATGGCAGCTCGGCAGATATCATGTACTACCCGGACTTCCAGCAGATGAAAATCGACAGAGAACAGCTGATCTCGGTAAATGCCCCTCTCGTAGGTTTCGGAGGGACGAGAGTGTTCCCCCTTGGTGCTATCACATTGGTAGTAACCATAGGCGATTACCCCCAACAAATGACCAAGGACGTAACATTCCTCGTAGTCGACTGCTCGTCCGCTTATAATGCTATTATAGGACGACCTACTCTTAACTCCTGGAAGGCTGCAACCTCAACCTACCACTTAATGATCAAGTTCCCTACAGAATATGGAGTAGGAGAACTGCGCGGAAATCAGGTGGCAGCGAGAGAGTGTTACGTTGCCATGTTAGAAATGGAGGACCAACAACAAGCGATGTGCATAAGAGAACAACGGGTGGTAGCAGAGCCAATTGAAGAACTAGAAGAGCTAATCCTTGACGAATCAAAGCCCGAACGGACGACAAGAATGGGGACGCTGGCCAGCCAGCCGATACGTCAAGCCCTAGCAGCGTTCCTCAGAATGAACCAAGACGTGTTCACCTGGAGCCACGAGGACATGCCAAGGATTGATCCCTCAGTCATAGTCCACAGGTTAAACGTGAACCCTGCATCCTCACCAGTCCGACAGAAAAAGCGAGTGTTCGCTCAGGAGCGGGACAAAGCAATAGCAGAAGAGGTACGGAAGCTAATGGAGGCAGATTTTATTCGAGAAGTCTACTATCCAGATTGGTTAGCAAACGTGTTCATGGTTAAAAAGGCGAATGGAAAGTGGCGAATGTGTGTTGACTTCACGGACCTCAATAAGGCGAGCCCGAAAGACAGCTACCCGCTCCCTCGGATAGATACCTTGGTGGATTCTACAGCAAGGCACCAGCTCCTGAGCTTTATGGACGCCTTTTCGGGGTACAATCAAATCAAGATGGAGGAGGCCGATCAAGAGAAAACCTCATTTATCACAAGCCAAGGACTTTTTTGCTACAAGGTGATGCCGTTTGGACTCAAGAATGCAGGAGCGACGTACCAGAGATTGATGAACAAAATGTTCGCGCACCAGATTGGGAGGAACGTACAAGTTTACGTTGATGACATGTTGGTGAAGAGCCTGCACGAAGTTGATCACTTGGACGACCTCCGGGAGACGTTCGACACTCTTCGATCATATAACATGAAGCTGAATCTGAACAAATGCGCTTTCGGAGTGACGGCAGGGAAATTCTTGGGCTTCATGGTGTCTCAAAGAGGTATAGAAGTAAACCCAGAGAAAATACGAGCCATAATGGAGTTGAAACCCTCGAGGACGGTCAAGGAGGTTCAAAGTTTAAATGGCAAAATTGCAGCCCTGAATAGGTTCGTCTCGAAGGCAACGGACAAATGTCTACCATTCTTTCGCACTCTACGAAAATCCTTCGAATGGACGGACGAATGCCAGAAAGCCTTTGAGAATTTGAAGAAATACCTTTCATCCCCGCCATTGCTCAGCCCGTCCAAACAAGGAGAAGAGCTCTACCTCTACTTGGTAGTCTCGCAAGCAGCGGTCAGCGCGGCCTTAGTACCGGAGGAAGATGGGTCTCAAAAACCCGTCTATTTTATAAGCCGTGCGTTCCAAGGAGCAGAAGAGAGGTACCCCCAAATGGAGAAAATGGCCTTCGCACTGGTAACTGCTGCACGCAAACTCAAACCATACTTTCAGGCACATACTATCATTGTCCTGACGGATCGGCCCCTAAAAAAAGCCATGAGTAACCCTGAGGTTGCAGGACGGATGGCTTTATGGGCGGTAGAGCTGAGTGAATACGATATACAGTACCGTCCGCGAACTGCAATGAAAGGACAAGCCGTGGCTGATTTCATAGCTGAATTTACCCATCCGGAAGACCAAGGGGCAGAAACCGCAGCACAGTGAAGCATCCACACGGACGGATCTTCCAACAGACGAGCCGGAGGGGCTGGTGTGGTCATCCAAACCCCGGAGGGAGATAAGATTGAGTGCATGATCTGACTGGATTTCCCCACTACCAATAACGAGGCTGAATATGAAGCACTGGTGGCTGGCCTAGACCTCGCAAAGGCAGCAGGAGCTGAAAACGTAGTCTTATATTGTGACTCCCAGGTGATAACAAGTCAAATTAATGGCGGCTACGAATGCAAGAACGAAAGAATGAAGAGGTACCTAGAAGAGGTGAAGGGTCGGATCAACAACCTCGAAGTCAGATTCGTTCAAGTCCCAAGGGAGGAAAACGAATGTGCGGATCGTCTAGCAAAAGCTGCCTCAGCAGAATTTATGCATGTCCCCGAACAGGTATTATCTTTTGTTCAAGTCTCCTCACTTATTGATGACAGAACAAGTGTGCAAGAAGTGAATTCTGAGAATAATTGGACTACGCCACTCATAACCTATCTGAGAACTGGCACGTTACCAGACGAAAAAGATGCTGCTAGGAAGTTGAAGATCCAAGCCTCGCGATTTGTGCTAATAAAAGATGTATTGTACAAAAGAGGATTCTCTCGGCCGTACCTAAGGTGTCTAAGCCATGAGGAAGCATCGTACGTAATGAGAGAAATCCACGAAGGAATCTGCGGCAACCACTCGGGGGCACGATCATTAGTACACAAGTTGATCCGGGCGGGTTACTACTGGCCCACAATGCTGAGGGATGCGCTGGCTTATGTCAAGGTCTGCGACAAGTGCCAGAGGTTCAGCAATCTCATCCGACAACCGTCCAAAGAACTAACTCCTATGACGGCTCCTTGGCCATTCGCGCAGTGGGGACTGGATATCATGGGCTCATTCCCAATGGCAATTAGGCAATTGAAATTCTTGGTAGTTAGTATCGACTATTTTACCAAGTGGGTAGAGGCAGAAGCTCTTGCCACCATCACGGAAAAGAACATTCGAAGCTTTGTTTAGAGAAATATCATCTGCAGGTACGGGATACCAAGAGTGCTCGTCTCGGACAACGAAAAACAGTTCGACAACAGCAGATTCAGGGAATTCTGCTCGGAGCTAGGGATCAGGAATCACTATTCTTCGCCGGCACACCCACAGGCCAATGGGCAAGTTGAGGTCACGAACCGATCCTTGCTCAAGATCATCAAGACCCGGCTCGAGGGGGCAAAAGGCATCTGGCCAGAAGAGCTACCGAGCGTTTTATGGGCATACCGAACTACAGCAAGAACCCCCACAGGCGAAACGTCCTTTCGGCTAGCGTATGGAAGTGACGCTGTTATACCAGCAGAAGTAGGACTCACAAGCTACCGTGTGGAAAACTATGACGAGCATAAGAACGAAGAGGCCATGCGCCTTCAGCTCGATCTAGTAGACGAAGTGCGGGCGACGGCGGAACAGAGGTTGGCGCGATATCAGAATCTCATGGCGAAGCACTACAACTCCAAAGTCAGGCATAGAGACTTTCAGGTAGGAGATCTTGTATTGCGGAAAGTGATGGGCATTACTAGAGATCCTTCACAAGGCAAGCTCGGCCCCAACTGGGAAGGACCTTACAGGATTGCATCATGGCAGCGGAAGGGCACCTACCACCTGGAGACGCTCGACGGTAGAAAGCTGGAGCACCCATGGAACACGGAGCACCTTCGGAAGTACTACGGGTGAATGAAAAGCTGTGACGGATCTCCAGATCCCCAATTTATTTAGTTTTTTTCTACAATTTCTAGTCTTACTTGAACAATTTCTTCGGCTACAATACTTTACGTACCTTTTTAAGCCCAGGGGGGCAGGTACTTACTAGCTTATGTTTTCTTTAAATAAATTAGAGGAATATTCAGACTACTATACTTTTCTATTTACAATTTCTACTAAAAGTCCACAAAGTGGACGGACGCCCTAGACGGGTAAAAATCCACAAGTACACAAAGTGGACGGACTCCCTAGACGGGTAAAAATCCACAAGTCCACAAAGTGGACGGACGCCCTAGACGGTTAAAAATCCAATCCACAAAGTGGACGGACCATTTAATGGTTATACCACAAAGTGGTCGGACGCCCTAGACGGGTAAAAATCCACAAGACCACAAAGTGGACGGACGCCCTAAACGGGTAAAAATCCACAAGTCCACAAAGTGGACGGACTCCCTAGAAGGGTAAAAATCCACAAGTCCACAAAGTGGACGGACGCCCTAGACGGTTAAAAATCCAGTCCACAAAGTGGACGGACCATTTATTGGTTATACCACAAAGTGGTCGGACTCCCTAGACGTGTAAAAATCCACAAGTCCACAAAGTGGACGGACCTACTAAGGATTAAAAGTTAGTCCTCAGAGTGGACGGACCCACTAAGGAATAAAAGTATCACAAAGTGGATGGACTTTTAATGGTTACAATTATAAAGTCCGCAAAGTAGACGGACTCCCTGGACGGTGAAAAATCCACAAATCACCAAAGTGGACGGACCATTTAATATTTAAAATTAACAAATCCACAAAAGTGGACGGATACTCTAAAAGCTGAAAACTTCAATCCAAAGGTGGACGGACACCTTAGAAGTTTGAAAATGATTATCCACGTAGTGGACGAATACCCTTGACGGTAAAAATTTGCATAGTCCACAAGGAGGACGGACAAAGGGCTGAAAACAAGTCCACAAAGTGGACGAACCCCTAAAATACAAAATTCATCCACAATGCAGACGGATCCATTATGAGCGGGCAAGTAACAAAACAATGTGAACGGAGGAAATTCAAAAACAAAGCCACGAATAAATATTAAATAAACCACTGAAGAAAGTGTTTACATAACATATATGACGGATAAAACTGTTTTCCAATAATAAACAGTACAAAAAAATAATAATAATAAATAAATAAATACAACTATTTTGCAACTGGAGGCTCCGTCGATTGTTCAACAGTGATGACAGGCTGATGGTCTCCCTCGTTTACATGTTTGGATTGAACGATTTCAACTTGAGCAGACTCCCCGTCGCCAATAAGTACACCGTCAGCAAAAAGGTCGTCAGTATCCTCTGAAGCGACAGGCATGACGGAGGCTTGAGCTTGGTCACCAACTTTGATATTTGAGACATCGAGGTCGGGATTGGCTTTCTTCACCTGGCGAAGGGCGTCATCAAAACCCTCCAAGAAGGAGTCACCCAACTCAGACAGAAGGGCGTCGGAGTCGCGATATTCACGGATCGCTAACTCCTTAGCCTGACGGATCCCATCCTTCAGGACTTGAATCTCCTGGTCCTTCGCCCCAAGGGTCTTCTTCGCCTCCTCCATACTCTGCTCGAGTTCTTTTCTCAACCGCTCGGAAAGTTCAAACTTTTTCTCCATTTTTGTTTTCCAACTTCGTAGTTGGTTTAGCTCATCCTCCGTCTGCTGAGACTTCGTCGGTACACGCTCTAAGGTCGCCTCGTGCTTGAGACACCGTCCCATCAATCCTTTCATCATCACCATTGCCTAAGAACACAAGTGCAAAAAAGAGGTTAGCTTGAAGGCATAACTGATAAAACGGACGAGGAAAGAAGACGGACCCATATATGACAGGTTGGATACCTGGGCAACCGCAAAAAGGCCCGACTCCCCCATGGCTTCCGTGGAGTGGTTCCCCAAGTCCTCATAATCCTCCGTCGACATTATGGAGGAAATCTTCTCCAAGGCATGTTTAGAATCCTCACGAAGGAGGACGGGCGCTTTCTCTTGATTAGACGGAGCCTTCATTAAGCCTTTGCCTGCCCCGTGCTTCGGTGGGGGATCCGTCTTCTCGACATCGGCCATCAGCCCTAAGACGGGTTCCAAAGGAACTCTTTGTTTTTTGGCCGGACGGTCTCCCTTCAGCAGAAGTTTTCTTTTTGAGGACGGGTTAGTTGTAACCGTCGCCACTGGTGCCTCGTCACCAGACTCCTTTTTCTTTGCTACCTGCGACCTAATCAGAGCTCTCCTCTTGGCGTCGTCCATTTCTAAAAAAGAAAGAGAACGGGTAAAATTGACTGATAAAAATGGAGACCGTTCAAATAAAATGAAGAGACTCACGTTTGCATGTTTTTTCTTCGTACTTTATGGCTGTTGGTGTAGGCTCGGGTCCGTCACAGTACCAGTGAATGGTGTTTAGGTTGACTAGTTTTGCCCAAGCCCTTTCTTCAGCCTGAGTCTTTGCAAAAATCTTCTCAAGAAAGCTGAACTCCTCAAGATTTACTTGTGGACGCCGTCTAACTGCAAAGAAGAACAGTCAAAATTCCTAAAGAGAAGAAAGTAATAAACTGAACGGCAGTAAAAAATAAAAGATATATATAATAACAAAATTGTTAGGACGGGTTCATACTGGACGGGTTCAGAATGCCCCAAGTTGTGTCGACGGGCATGTGATCCGTCTCCCCTGGGCTACACATCCAGTTGTCACCCTTTAAGAAGAAGTACCGACTCTTCCAATCCCTATTGGAGTCGGGTGTTTCGTATATTACTTTCAACAACGGACTCCTGGGTACAAAGTTGTACATCCCCCTCGACCTGTCAATCTCGTCCGGGCGGTAGCAGTGAAGGAATTCCCTCACCGTCAGACTTCTGGCACCGCCGGACATGGCACCGTACAAGATCTCCATTGCTATAAAGACCCTCCAAGCGTTCGGTGACACTTGGTTGACAGATAGGCCCAAACACTTGAGAAGCTCACGATGGAGGGAGCTTAAGGGGAACCTAAGTCCCGCCTTCAGCATCTGTTCGTACACTCCGACACCGTCTACCCCTTCGTAGTAGCATTTCTCTGACTTATAGGGCAGACGGATGGGGATGTTACTAGGAATTTGATAGATATCCCTAAGTATTTTGAAGTGATTCTCCTTGATAGTAGACACGAAATTATTCACCGTCCACTCCGGCAACATGATGAACTCCCTAAGTCCATCAGCACCCACGACGGATCTTATTGTTCGCTCCTCACCGTTATCAGAAACCTCTTCTTGGTCAACCATCTCCATATCCTCATTTTTTGAGGACGAGGAAGAGGCAGACGGGGTCCTCTCTTCATCTGGACTCTCTGAGTCTCTATGACCGGACGGATATACTCCCTCGTAATCCACCCCGTCACGGACGAATGACTGGTTACTCAACGCACTAGACATCTCCTACATATGACGACAAAACCTAAGACTCAGACGGGTCTAGAAATTGTGACGGGTTTATAGAGTTCAGGATATTAAATTACTTAAAACAAGGGCGCCATATTTACAGTATTCACGGATAGAAAATACTTACCAATTTTTGAATGGACGGAGAGAGCAGTTGATGACGGATGTATCTAGCTGAACAGGGAGGTCTCTTTAAAAGATGACAGATGGCTCTCTGACAATGATGACGGATGCGCTCTGACAATATTCTTCCGCTGAAAATGAAGAAATGAAGGGGATAAACCCCTGTATTTATAAAGGGAGTGCACGGAACATGAAGCGACGCTTCGATCCAAGATAAAAACCAATCAGAATGCAACACGTGTCATGCGCTTTAATGGTTTCCGGACAACCTGGCAAGCGTTTGCGCAAGTTGACGGCGTCTTCGCTGAGACCGTCGACCCCGCTGGTCCCGGATCCGTCTGACCATTCATGATAGGACCGTCTCCCACTTAACCTTTAACCGTCACCCTACTGGCCCTTTCCCACAACCATGACGGACCTGTAGGGTGAAGGGGGCAACTGATGAGGGTCAAAATGTAGCTTGTCGAGGCCTGTAAGTGGGCCTGACGGATCCATATTCTTGGGCCGATAGAGAGCAAGCCCAACATGTCCAGAGGTCCGAAATAGCAAAAGCCCTTGATGGAAAATACTTGCAAGACAAGTATTTGATCGCCGTGGAATCCTAAGGGGAAAAGAGTCCTAAAACGTTAAGGATCCCGAAGGATACATGCGGATCTTTTCTATAAGGAAAGATCTTGCAAATCACGATTGGGACTATTCCAAGTAGAGTCCTATAAAGAAAAGACTTCTATGCCAAGTATAAGAGGTCAACCCTCTACTACTATAAAAGGAGGAATACCTTCACAAATCGAGGTACGCATAATTTACCCCCTCTAGCACTCTAGAGCTGTGAGAATTGATTCTAACTTGACCTTCGGAGGGTATTTGGCCGGCACCACACCGGTGCTCTCTGTTAGGTCTCTTCTGTTTTCATTGTGCAGATACTCTTTCGAGCATTTGAAGATCGTGTAGCTCACTGGTGATTTTCCCGGCATCATCATCAAGCATTCACATATTCGTTGAAAAGGTTCACTTTCAGATCTTCCTGGTCAAGATCGTGTCTGCATATTGTGTATTAAAAAAAATCATGCATGACATG
>JARYZH020002245.1:0-17347 GCA_030021035.2 Notholithocarpus densiflorus | reverse complement strand
AAAAAAAACTTATAGTTATTTTACTTAAAAAAATTAACAAGAACAAATAAGTTGTTGTCTCTATCAATTGAAACACACTTTTTTGTTAAAACACTTATTGTTATTTTATCTAAAATGCATGTTGCATGCTTTGTTAAAACACTTATTGTTATTTAATCTAAAGAAATTGATAAAAACAAATAAATTGTTGTCTTTATCAACTAAAACTTAGATGCATGTTGCATGTTTTGTTAAAACACTTATTGTTATTTTACCTTAAAAAATTGATAAAAACAAATAAATTGTTGTCTTTATCAACTGAAACTTAGATGCATATTGTATGTTTTATTAAAACATATTGTTTTTTTTTTTTTAAGGTGTAAATACACTTTTGATCCTACATTTTGAGCCAATTCCCATTATGGTCCTCACTTTTTTTTCCCGGCTACAACTTCATGAGAGGCTCTACATGTAGGAATGGCAACGGTTCGGGTTCGGGGCGAGTTTTTTGATTCCCGGACCCGACCTGCGGGCCCTCTCCTGTTACCCGAACCCGGCCAGTTTAATAAACAGGTCTTTTTTTAGCCCCATACCCGCCCCGTCGAGTCTCCGCGGGCCCCGTCCAGCCACTTCTGGGCCTAATCCGTGGCCCAATCCGACCAATCTTATTAATTAAAAAAAAAAAAAAAAAAAAAGCACAAGCACAAACACAAACAGCAACAGCAACACAAATACAAATCAATCAACATTGAAGCATCAGTCTTGCTGAAATGAGATTTTTAGACAATAAATAATAAATAAACATAAAAAATAGAGGAAACAAAACTCCATTTATGGACCGATTCTTACATGAATCCTCAAACATCAAATACCCAAAAACAAAAACTACTGAGAGGAAATGAACCCAAAAAAAAAAAAATGAACCAAAAAAAAAAAATGAAGAACTCAAACAGTAGCTTCATCGGCAGTGGTTTCAGCAATCTTCGCCTGACCTCACAAGATCCGTGCTCCTCCATGACAAATGACGACCACCACGAGATCCGTGCTCCTCCACGAGGGTGAGGGTGGGTCGATGAGTGAATGAGAGTGAGGGTGAGGATGAGATGTGAGTGAGAGTGAGAGTCAGTGAGGTGGTGAGGGGTGAATGAGATGTGAGTGAGGGTGAGAGTGAGAGTCTGAGGGTGAGGTGAGACTTGAGAGAGGCGGCTGAGTTGAGAGTTGAGAGAGAAATGAGTTTTAGTGTTAGGTTTATGATATAAATATATATATATATATATAGGTAGGGTTTTTCGTAATTTTATATTTAGCTAACCGGGTCGGGTCGGGTCCAGGTTCAGGCCGGGTTTTTTTCAAAACCTGGACCCGACCTGGACCCGCTTCGGGTTTTTTTTTTAAAACCCAAACCCGACCCTATTATTTATTGGGCCAGGTAAAACCCACCCCATTAGGGTAGGGCCAGGCCGGGTACCCACGGGTCGGGCAAAAATTGTCATCCCTATCTACATGGCCTTGTGTAGGGTATGCTATTGCTAGCACATGTGTTCACTTGCCCATAATATGTGGTGGTCACTTACTACCTTCATACACCAACATATACATATTTATATCAGTAGTATGCCCTTAAGCCCATGAATCAGTCTCTCAAAAAAAAAAAATATATATATATATATATATATATAGAATCAGTCTCTCCCAAAAAATATATATATATATATATTAAGAATGAGGTTTTGATCTCAAATTCTGCAAAAGTAAAAGTTATGTGTACAATATTATTTAGACCTTCAGTATAACCTTGTGCCTTGACACTCATTTATATGAGTGAAGTAATTACATCTTGTTCGTGTCCCTACGTAGTGAATTCAACTTATGCTATATTTCCTTCTAAATCAGGGTTTTGAATGAGATTCACCATATTTATTGGAAAATTAAGAAAACCATAGATAAATAAATAAAATGTCTCATTTCATTTGGGTTTTGATAAAATGTACATCAATTGGGCCTGGCCAAAAACATTACATGGTTGCGATCCTAGATATAAACTAAGAAAGAATTTACATGGCTTTGATTCTAGTAGCTTGACCACAGATGATATGGATAAAACCTTAATCTAAGAACCCGCAATCACAAGTTAAGTGTTAAGTTACAAGGTGAGAAGGTGTTCACTTGCTTCGGATAAAATCGATTCACGGACTATGGTGGCCAATTAACATGTCATCGAATAAATAATGTGCTATAAGCAAACAAGTGCATGTCAAGATTGAAAAGAAGGGGATGGTGAACATGCCATAGAACATGATTTGAAATTTAAAGAAAACATGTGATTGTTTGTGATTAGTGATGATAAATGGACACCATTATAAAAAATTATGAGAGAATGGAAAAATAAACATGTTATTGCATGTAATTAATGGGAATCAAAGATTAACCATGATTAATTTTATCTCATGAACTACATATGAACAAATTAATATCACAAGAACATCACTAACATGCTTTGATCCTAGTTACCATGATAACATCATCACAAAATATGTTTTTATTCTTTCATAATAGCACTAAAACATAACAACAATAACCTACATAAAATTAAATAAACAACAAGGGTTGGGGAAAGTTCTCTAGAACCATAAAATAGGAACTGTAAATACTTAGTCACAATCAGGCAGGAAGGTTGAACCTGGCTAGCCATTATTTTTTTCTTCCACTTTAGAGCTCTAGAAGAGTAGTTGAACTATAGATCAATATATTTAAAGAGCATAAGAAGACTCTAGAAAGGGTGTAGGTGCATGGTTTTAAAACCGAGCGGGTAGAACCTTTTTCAAAATTCTAGATTGACCGGTTTATTGGTTTTTCACCGGTTTAGGTTTTACGAACGAGGTGGCTCCACAGTTCCGGTTGAACCCGATCGGACCGGCGGGTCCAATCGGTTTAAAACAATGGGTAGGTGGGCTAACTCAGATTTTGGGAGCTTTGAATTCAAAATGAAGTTGGAGGGAAAAAAGGAGCTAGTGGAATTTTGAGTCGGCTGGTTTCGAAGCCGCTAGTTCATTGCCCTATGTCTAGATCAGTGGAAATAGAGTAAGCGAGCTAATGCTAGCCTACGTTTTTATTCTTTTGGATAAAAATTGAGGTAAAAGCTAGGATTCTTGCCAATTTGAAGGCAAATTACATTGACTTTAGTAATAATAACCTTTAATTGTGCCTAATTATCAGTATCCCTTTTAAAATATTATTTAACCAATCAATTAGAGGATTGTGTGTTTGACAAATAAATTGTCCAATGTGCTCCTCGTAATTATTTTAAGTCAAATCCAAAAAGATTGTGACATGTCATTTATTTTTAAATTTATTCCTAATGGAGCAATCAAAATCAATTTTCATAATTACACATGATTAAGATTAAATGATGCAAATGCATTTAGCCATTATTTGATTTCTAATATCTTTCAATCAATGGTTCAGTGGAGCTCGTAGCATACTCCCATTTTGATCGTTAAGCTTAAAGATTTATTTTGAATTGAATCTGAATTTATCTTAGACGAAAGCAACAAAACACAAACCCGGTTAAATATCATTAGTAAACTGACACATCCCCAAATTTTATGTCTTATGCACCACGCCAAAAGTGAAGACAGCAGATCACTCGAAGACTCGGCTTCTCGGTTCGAATCTCGGATCTTAGTCCTTGTATTAGTTTTATATGGGTTTTGGCTTCTCGACTTCATATGGGGTTTGTTTGTTTGTATTGGGGAAGTTACAAGGGTCGGTTGGATTTGAAGGGATTTTGATCTAATGGTCTTTGTTTGTTTCGAATTTTCTAGTTACGAAATTTATGGGTTTGTTTCTAGGTTTGATATTTGTGGATGGTTTGATTTTTCTTTGTTTGTGTGATCTTTTGGGTTTGTGTTTGGTTTCTCCAAAAGCATAAGAAAGGCGGAGAAAAGTTCGGTGTTCTTAGAAAAATGTGAAAAAAAAAAAGTGTGGCTATGTGGTTTGAAAGTAGAATCAAGCTCAATTTTGATGTTTGAACTTGTGTGGGGGTTTGATTTTTGGATTTGTTCATATTTAATTTTGTGTTCATGTGGATACGAATGTTAATTTTTTGGATTTTTAAATTTTTAGTTTGTGTTCTTGTTGTTTGTTCAAGATAAGAATTCCCGGATCTCAACTCATGTTATTTTTGTTTTTAATTCTGTTTTTATTTTTGTTAAATTGAAATTAATTTTTTGATACATGTGCGTGGATGCTAAATAAAATTTTTTAATATTATTTTTAATGGCTAGCGTCGGCATTCGGTATATGATTGTACTCTGTTTATACGTAGGATATTTAGAGTAAGTAAGTAATGGTAAGGGACTAAAATGGAATGCTTTTTTCATTTAGGGACTAAAAGCGGTAAAATAAAATGTAGGGACCAAAATAGAAATAGGGTCAAAATGTAAGGACTAAAAGTGCATTTACGCCAACTTTTTTTTAATCATCCAAGAGAGGTTAGTGTAAATAGTTTGCATTTTAAGGGAGGTGAGTGTTTTATTCCAAACTAGATGGGAGTTGATTGTAATTTCCAAAAAAAAAAAAAAAACTCAAAAGGAGGGAGACCCGATTATAATTTTCTCATTAATTATTATAAAATAGAAAATGTGAAATGACTAGATGACACAAATTTTGTGGACTTTATCTTCTTATACTTTTTTTCCCTTTCTTCTTTGACACCAAATATTAAATACTAAATGACTAGTTAATTATATTTTGTGGCTGTGGCATTGTTAGTGGTGATGTGTGTAGTTCTGTGTTTGGTTAGGTAATATATGTAGTGTTGGCAGTGTTAATGTATGTAGGGTTGTATGTAGGGTTGGCGTGTTAATGAGATAGGGGTGAAGTAAAGCGTTTTACGTGTTTGAGCACCATACGCTATGTGCAAGCAACAGTCTCTTCTTTGCTGGCGATGTGTGTTCTTGATCTTTGTGTAATCAATAATGATGGGGGCATTAGTAAAGTTTGGCGATTTAAATGTATGTAGGGGTAGTGATTATTATGGGCATTATTGGGCTGGTAGTGGTAGTGGTAGTGGTCATGTATGTAGAGGCGTATTGTTTATGTTGAAATTTGGCGGTGCGTACAATTTTGTATATAGAGATGTGTTTAGCCATGTATTACCTCTGGTAATTTTGTGCCCCTGCGGTTATTACTTGATGTAACCTTTCCCTATGAAATGAATACACTTTGTACCCGTGTAAATGTAAATTCTGATTTAGTGCATCTACCTATAGTTCCATAATGTGAATGAAATAGAATACACCTATTACGAGAAGAAAATAGCGCATTACAAATTAAATTAACTACTAAAAATACTTGAGACTCGATATTAGGAACAAGATACGTTTTGAGTACAAATACATTAGCGCCTCTCATTGATGTGAGTACCAAAGAGTATGCGAGATATATATGTTCAACACCTCTTATCCTTGCCATCACTGATAAGCGTCTCACTACCATCACTTACAATAAAGTTCACACAGGAATTCGACTATACTATTGTGTATTCCAAAGCAGGGACATAAGATTCAATATTAAACTAAACAACACAAATTGAATAGAAATACATCTCCAAGCTTTTATGGTGGCCCCTTTCTTTTCATTGGTATGAGTATTAAGCGAGACAAGGGTTCATTTTAAACAAAAATGACACCTACTATCATCACCAAGTACCTGGCTCTGCTTGGCATTGTTCAAGCCACAACCTTAACTACCACAGTTAACGAAAACACAGTTGTGGTACACAATCACCATAATTACATAGTTAAGCAAAATAGGGCATTGTTCATAGTTAACCCTATCACCATAAATACACAAATTAAGTGACCCTCATTAACAAAGGAAAAATCAACTTCTTGCTCTCTTCATTTCCTTGGACCTACGGATGATTGACTCCCAGTATGTCGGTGCTTCCATGTATCTAGATGCATTCTTAGAAGCCGGTGATGTGACCACACTTTTCTTTCTACCTTGAAGTTGGGTTGCTCTTTGTTGGGTTTGTGATGTGTGGTGTGGTGCACTTGGTGTGGAGCTATGTTCTTTATTATAAGAGTGGATGAATGTGCCTCTACTTGCTTGAATGGATTGGATTGAGACATCTTTTGGTGATATGGTGCAAACAGTGGCTGACCTTGTCTTGGGCCCGGGATGGAGCACAGTGCAGACTGGTATGGTGCCAACTTGGAGTGGATGGGTTATGCATGCTAAATTGTGGTGGTGCACTTAGGCGAAGCTATGCAGGCTTTGGTGTGGTGCAAATGGTGTGGGTTGGTATCGACTATGATGGTGCACTTGTGCTTCTGGCCCAGTCTCTGAGCAAAATTCCACGAACATTAATAGTGAGTATCCCGAACAGCAATTGTTTCACCACAATGTCAACTTTCTTACCTTATTATATGTGGAGTACGTTTGTGGTGCTGGCGGTCGAGATTCCTCAATCTCACCCTTGCAACTTCTCCTATTATGCGGTAACACCCTGAGGCCTTGCGCAGAGATGCCAGCTCTCTTACTTGTTGGCTCATTAGGTTCCACCTCTCTTCTTCTTAGGCCTGCCAAGTGATTAACAACTTTTGATAGGGGCTGAGCTAGGGTCACACCAGCGGTCTCCACATATTCTACCCATTGATTGGTCTTTATGGTGGCTCGTAGCATGCTCTGTATGTAGAAGACATAGTACTTGAGGGGAGTGAACATCTTGCTTTCATCTTATTTGGTAGAAAAATATGCAAGTGATTGCATAAGCACATAGTATGCGGTGTAATTTCCACTTTCCCTACAAGCGCAATGTGCTATGGCCAAGTCAACGGTGAAACTACGCAAACCATTTTTCATGGCTATGTCTGCTTGTTGACAAGCTAACCACCTAATGGCTACTAGCTTTCCTTGTGCAGCCTCATCATCGACTTAGCCTGAAATATCGACTCTAGCCTCGCACCGCTTCTGATACTCTTGGAACCTAGTCATCGGTCTCTTTGATACACTGGCTTCTGATCACGTACAAATGCAATGAAACATTAGATATTAGTACAACAACTACCAAAAACAATACCAAACCATTATAATTAGCTTGTAGGTGATCGTAAATACTGTTACCATGCTAATTATGGGCTTAGATATGAATTTAAGAATCACATTTGTTGACTTCTCACACATATTCTTGAGTATGGTGTCGATCAAGCCATCTCACTAAGCTTGTAATGTCGGCCCGTTTGTTGTTGATGAGCATCGATATTGTATTGCATCGGCATCAATCTCCTTGACTCATCCATCACCCTATCGAACTCTTGTTTGTAAGTTGCCCTTAGTGCCCCTCAAAGCAGTATCTCAGATCAAAGCACCAAGATGGTTCTTCCTGAAGTTGTTATAAAGGTGCACGTAGCAAATCTGTGTTCATGTGGCCGGTTGTCGATGAATGTTGCACCAACCCCTTTGTCTAGAAACAATATCACAGGCAAGTATGTGAAGTTAGTGGACCAAAAGTACAATGACTAAATCTGATTAAAACAACCAAATGGAGAATTAACTACACCTTTTGTTGATGCGACATAAAAACACCCATCTCTATTCTAACCTGTAATACGCAAGTAACAAGTTAATGAATCAGAATCGAGAGTCCTTGGTTCGGCCTCTTATCCTTTGCATATGCAAGTGGAAATACTCTTCATTAGGATCTCTGCATACTCTGATAATCAATTGTCTAACTTGGTTTCAAATGGCAAGCATCCAAACCAATGAATGGACTACATCCGACCAAAAACCCCTTCTTGCATCCCTCGAACATATGTATAGCCTGCGAAATAAGGCCTTTCCATACACCAAGTCCATCTTAGGCGCCCAATCACCATCATTAAAGGTATGTACCTTCATAAGTATTATGCTTGCCAGGGACTAGACCTCTTAATTCCTCGCGATACTCCCATGTTTGGTTGTCTTGTTGTGTATAAGCCAAATCCATATTCTCTAGCCTTACTAGCCTACACTGCTTTTCACCTTAGCATGTTTAGGGTATACTTCTCATGGACAGCATCTTGCTTGGATGTCTCTCGACAATGTTGAGATTTTGTCTTTTCACCTTTTCATCAACTTCTTCCCAATGTGATGAAGTACACTGAGGATCTTAAAACTTAGAGCATGGCATGTTCCAAAGTCAATGTCTATGGTTGGTAGCTCCTGCTCCCTTGGCACCTTTGTTAGATAGGTAACAAACTTGCAATTTTCTAAGAATAGCTCTTACCCTTTGCGTCATTTTTTTACAAATCGATCCCAAATCCACCATGAGCGCATAAATACGGTATAGCTTCCTAGAATAGCTTGGGTGTTATGCTTGACATATCTTTCAAAGAAATATGCTATGCCTTAGCCAGCAGCTTAAACCTGAAACTTTTCACTCCCTCGTTTTTCTTTTGTCACACCATTTCCCACATGCGTACTTCTATCATCCTCGAAAAATATCGTATTTGAATAAATGCGACTCATCATCGGATAATGATTCCTGCAGGCCAATTCCTCATCTCTCGTAATTAGAGGATTCATTGCACAGTACCCATTTGGCTGAGGGTTCGGCAACATCATCATCTCTGCATCCCGATTGTCACTACGTCTTGACGAGTCCCAGGCACGGTGGTTGACTCTACCTCATCATGTACTTCCCCTGCCACTTCCCCTTTATCCTTTGCCATTGCCTGATAAAGACCTCAGTAGGTGCTGATGGTTCTTTACCCTCTTTCTCCTTGAACTTACGTGGGAAGCAACAACCTCGATGGGAACATCGGCATTAACCTCCCTTGATAACAAGTTCTGCACCTCTTTCCTAACATACACATGTTCGGCATCCACCTCGGTTGACTTATCTCGTTGTTAAAAGTTTGATCATTATACATGTCATCTTATCATAAAAGCGTAAAATTCACCCAGTACATGAATTTCTTCATGACCCTTCAGCAATTACGTCATGTACCTTGGCATCGTCATCATCGACAACCAAATGGAAGTTTGCCGCTTTCTTGGTCCATACCGGGCATTGTATACCACGACCTACTAGCAGATGTGTGTCAAAGTCCTACATATACCCTCTATCTCAACCTTGGATCAGCTTTTATCAAATTCACAGGTATCAAGCCCCACATCTACTGCGTCTCCCGCATATTTTTAGGATTCTCGGTAAAATAATACCATGATGCCGCAGATATCTTTGAATAGGTCATCCATTACGCATGCCATACACTGAAAACCAATTAAGCAATGCTAGTTAAAGAAAAAGAACAAAACAACACTTATTTAAGAAAACCTTGCTCATTTACCAACACATCACTAAATGAAGTAGTTCCTTTACGCATGCAACATACCCTCAATACCAATTAAATAATGCAAGTTATATTTCAATGCAACATACCCTCAATACCAATTAAATAGTGCAAGTTATATTTCAATGCAACATTAACGCTGCACCGATACCAATTAAACAATGCAAGAACAATACCTTTTCATTTACCAATATGACACCTAATAAAATATTTCATTGCATGCGAGACAATGACTTGAAATGATTAAAGTATTTACCAACACAACTCACAATCAAATAATTTTTTTCACAACACGGCCACGACTTGATAGTTACGTCGGACTAAAACAGACATGCATAGTTATCAAATTACCCAAAAAAACCCTAAGCCTGGCCTGGTAGGCTTGCTTAACACTCTTGGCCCAGGGCGCATGAGAACACGGAAGGCGTGGGAACACATGGACCACGATCAAAAGTAACATACAAAAACATACAAAAGCATACAAAAAACATCATGGCCCTACTACCAAAACCAATAACAAGCATGTTGTAAAAGTTATAAATAAGGACATGGAAACGGAGAGAGCAAATACCTTTTCACGTACACGAGATCAGAAAAAATGTGCCTTGAGTGGCGGGAGATGGGTTTTGAGCGATGATGATGACTAGTGACGGTGGATGGCGATGGTTGATGATGGTGGTTTCCAGTGACGAGTTGGATGATGGTGGTTTCGAAGAGAGGGCGATGGTGATTCTGAGGATTCATGGGATTTGGGGATTTTTTTTTCGGTGTATACGCGCCACGTTTAGTGGGTAGTTGACTCATGTGATAAAGCACGTGTGAAATGGGTGGGTGGGAAGGCCACGTGGCAAAGGCGGGACTTAGCCACGGTGGATTTTGTGTTTTTAAATGATTGTTAATTCTCCCGGATTAATACATCGACTTTCCATGTTAGTTGGTGACGGTAAGGACTTAAATGTCATGTTAATTGGTTTAAGAATTTAAAAGTAGTAAAAATAAAATATAGGGACCAAAATAGAAAAAATGTGCAAAATGTAGGGGCCAAAGTACATTACACAAATAAAAGAATTTAGGTTCAAACCCTACACTTAAAAAATCAATTAAATGTCTTGAATTAGCACATGATTAAGAGTAATCATTATGAAACGAGACATTATAGGTTAAATTCTACCATACATAAAAATAAATAAAAAAACCATTTAGCTAACAAATGGCTAATTAGTTTGACCCGTACACACATTGAAACAAAATTAACCAACTATCAAAAGATTCCATATTGACATTATTATATATCTCTTACCTTTCTCACTTGATATGAGAAAAAAAAAATATTACAAGAGATATCAAATAATTGAGTTATAAGACTCTTGCCATAAAGAAAAAGAAGCTAGTTTAGCCTAAGAAGCACTAAAAGCTTGTTCAACTAATGATGCTAACTTTGCAATCCATTAAGGAAATTCAAACCCTTACATAGGTTGGTACACACGCACAATATTTCTTTCAATCTAAAGCTTCATTTTTATGGAACATGATTCAAAATAATATCTTAATAAGGACATACTTGAAAACACTTGGAAACAATATAACAGTAACACTTTATAACATCCTTAATGCTTTAATTGTTCAATAAAGCTTTCGAAATTCTTAGAAGAGGATCCACCTTCAGTTACACTCGTTTTGGCCATTTTCTTTAGCTCCAATGAATTTCTTTTTATACCATCATCAGAGAGTAGTGTTTCTATTTTTGTTTTGATTTCATGCCTCGTGATGAGCCCATTTTCATCTGGGGTCAACCCTAAACCAATCTTCCAAACATCACATATGTAACTCCTATTATGGAATTGGTCTGAAAAGAAAGGCCAACATAGAAATCGGACTCCCATGCTTATACCCTCCAAGGTTGAATTCCATCCACAATGGCTTACAAAACATGCAATAGAAGGGTGGTCTAACACCTTCTCTTGAGGTGCCCATTCAACAATCATTCCACGATCATTTAGTCTTGTTCTAAACACATGCAAGAATTCAGCAAGTGGTCCGTCTGTTATATCTGATCGGACAACCCACAAAAATGGTTGGCCTATGAGTTCAAGACCAAGTGCTAGTTCATCAAATTGTTTCTGGCTAAAGGTTGCTATGCTGCCAAAGGCAACATAAATGACTGAACCCACAGGTTGTTTATCAAGCCAGCTTAGACAAGTTGAATTCTGAGGCCAAAAGCTTCCAACATAATTGCTCAATTGATTGCCCAAAAGTAATGGGCCAACAGGTATGATCCCAGGAAGTAAATCGCAGACCGCTGAGTCAAGTTCATGGAATGAGTTGCAGAGAAGCCAGTTGCATTGTTTGACATAATGGTTCACTCTCGAAGCATAATATTCAAAAATAATGTTTTCTAGCTTTGAGTCTCCTGGAAAGCTCCAAGGCAACTCAGTGCTACTGCATGCTGGGATTTCCTTTGACAACCGGATCAAGTTGTCTTTTATTGGAGTTCCTACAGGGTGATTCAACTATTAATTTTTTTTTCTCTCAAATTAAACAAGTATATGTCACTAATTATGTGGCCGGTACATTCTTATCCTTTTTCACCTTTCTTATACCAAATATTAAATACTGAAGATGCTTGATTATGAGTTGCTCAATAAGGTTTCAACATGTAAATCAAAATCTTTTTTAATAACATAGACAAGTTAGAATTATTAATAGCAGCAAGATTTTTACCTTTAGTATCTATTATTCCATCCTCAATAAGCTTCGGGACATGAAGTAAAAAAGCCAAGTTTCCTGGTCCACCAGGCCAAACTGCCGCCCTTTTAATTCCCATCTTCTCAGCAACTTCTAGTGCCCACCCAACTGTTGTGTCAGCAATGATACAGCTGATCTGATACTCATCATTTGACTGATTAATTTTCTCAATCAAGTCCATCAAATGGACTGGCATAACTTTCAGCATACTTTCTGTCTGCTTAAGAACATCTTTTCGATCATCCCCAGGTTCTAGCCCATCTGGGATTGAGACTAGCCTTATTGGGCTCTTCTCTTCACTCTTCACTACCATTGAAGCTGTGACTTTTGCATGTATAAACTCAGTGTTAACAAATGTGACCTTGATCCCATGATCAACAATCTTGTGTGACAACTTCATTAGAGGGGCAACATGACCCTGTGCAGGACATGGTATGACCAGCACATGCGGTTGCCTGCCCTGGCTGTCCATGACACAAATTTTCGAAGGGATTTCGGGCTCACGCATTTTAAGAGGTATTGGTTGGATTTTTATAGCTCTTTCTCACAAACGTGAAATAATCGGAAGGGGGAGGGGCTACAATTAATAAAATAATATTTTTCAATAATTAATAAAACCTAAGATGCGACTTGAGGGGATAAAGTATGGGAGGTTGTGTGGGATTCCCGATTTTAAGCAGGGGCAGCCACGTTGAACTGAAAAAAATATTATATATAATAATTTAAAATTTTTTATTTGTTTACTCTTTAAAAAAAAATTTAGAAATACCTTCAGTTTTTTATGCAAGTAAATTAAATTTTACCGTAATTTGTTCTACGTTTAACGTTGAATGATTCTTTAGTTATTATGCATTTGAAAGAGATATAGACATGGCGTGATAATGGCCATCGTGTAACGATTTGAAATAATAAAGCAGTAAAAACTGATTGTAAAGCTTTATGTATTGCGTGTTTTTATTGTTGTTAATAAATATATGAATTCTACTTTATTAGATTGTGTAATTTATGATTAACAAGAGAAACATTTGAGAAAAAAATTTTAGAGCGCTCTGTTTAAGTTTTAGAATTTTTTTCTAGAGGAAGTTAAAATAAAGTATATTAAATTTTAATTTAAATAAAATATAAATCTGATAAAATTTGGGTAAATATCATTTTCGTGCTGAAATTTTTAATAAGTTGTTTTTGGTCATCGAGCTTTCAAAAATTCATTCTTGTTCTAAACTTTGCAAAATGTACTTTTCGTCCTTCTTATATATCTGTTAGTTTAGGTCCTACTTGGCTTAATGGAATGCTGATGTGATATTTGCCACTGACCAAACTAATTTATTTTTAAACATATAAACACATGGACTAAAAAGTTCTGGTGAGACAAATATACCCTCAAGCCTCACACCGCGACCACCTGCTTAGTCGAAATACCCAAATCTGAAAAACTTGAAACCCAACGCCGCTCCACGGCCTCAATCGGCGACCCCAGCCCGACAGGAGTGTTCAACGGAAGCCTTCTTCCATCGTTGAAGCTAACCGTTACTGAAGCAACAGAAAGACTTTGAACCTTCTTGTTATACGCAAACAAAGACAAAATGTTTGCTTAATTGAAAGTTTCTGAAGAAGAAACCTCTCCTGCGTTGTCGAAGAAGTTCATAGTGATTTTAAATATTGACTTGCTTGGACAGGTGTGGGTAAAGAAGAAATCTTTGAGGGATTCTTGGGTTCTTTGAGTTGTGAAAGTTGCTCTTGGAGGTTTGTTAGAAAATTTTGTTTGTCAGTCTTTTGTTTTGTTCATTTGATTTTTTTTTTTTTTTACCTTGAAATTTACTCGATTGTTGTTTTTGTTTTGAAGATGACATGATATGCCAAGAATTTGATGGTGCAAGGGTTTATTATTTTCTTTCAAGTTTAGTGAAGTTCATAGTTCATACTGAATCAGTATTTGATTTTGTCACATTTCTTCTTGTATTGTTTAGGTGGGTGGATTTGAGTTTAATGAGCTGTGTCTTGGTCAAAACTTTCATGTGGATTTCTGTAATCGGCGGCGGGAGTTGCCTTTGAACACTCCGTCGCCGGTACTTCGTTTCAGTTTGAGTCGTCGGTTGGGGTCGTCGATTGAGGCCATGGACTGGCCCGTGAGATTGTGGCGTTAGGTTTAAGCGTCTCAGATTTGGGATTTTGAGACGGTTGGGGTTTTTTTTTTTTGAGACGGTTGAGGTTTGTGATTGGGTTGTGTGGGTGTGGGTAAATTTGTCTCACTAGTAGAATTGTTTAATCTGTGGGCCAATCATTGCTGCGCCATGTGTTTATAAGTTTAAAAATAAATTAGTTTCGTCAATGTTAAATACCACATCAACATTCTGTTAAGCCACATGGAACAAAAGTAACAGACATATGCAGAAATAACGAAAAGGAGTAAAGCATTTTGTAAAGTTTAGGGGCCAGAAATGACTTTTGAAAGTTTAAGGGCCAGCAGCTTTTATAAAAAGTTTAGGGATGAAAATGATATTTACCACAAAATTTAAATGTCATTTGCGTAGATTAAACTGTTGTTAATTTTTATCCCATAATTTAGGAAATATGTCCTCACAATTAAATAATAATTTAATAATTAATGACAATAGTTGTTTATTAGGAAAAAAAGAAATTGTTTCCAATGTGAGAGAGAGAGTATCATATAAATTTATCCTTCTATAAATCTATACAACATGTATATCTATCCAATACAAATACATATGCATATGTTGTAACTTGAAAAACAAAAAATAAATAAACAAAAACATAGGGTGCAAAAGGGGTTTTTATGGAAAGTCAATTGGTGAATATATGTATTAAAATGGGAGGAAATTATTGTATGCTTTCTCAGTGCAGTAATGCATCTTTCATATACATGAATGGTGGGATTCTCTTAATTAAATTCGTGGTGGGACCCATAGGTAATTCATATGAGGAGAGGCTGCATTTATATTCTTCCAAGGAAATGCTAATAATTTTCGTATTAAAATACGATAATGAGATTTTAGTTGGAGTGGGATTTAAATTTCTAGAACTTAGATCGTGTTGCGTGTCGTAAAACACTTGTGTACTTTAACGAAAAAAAAAATGATTGGAACAAATAAGTTGATGCCATCTTGAAATTTAGATGCGCGTTCGTCTTTGTTAAAAAAAAAAAAAAAAACATAGTTATTTTTACTTAAAAATTAACAAGAACAAATAAGTTGTTGTCTCTATCAATTGAAACACACTTTTATTAAAACACTTATTGTTATTTTATCTAAAATGCATGTTTGCATGCTTTGTTAAAACACTTATTGTTATTTTACCTTAAAAATTGATAAAACAAATAGAATTATTATCTTTATCAAGCTGAAACTTAAATGCATATGGTATGTTTTATTAAAAGCATGTGTTTTAAGTGTAAATACACTTTGATCTGCATTTTTGGCCGATTCAGTTATGGTCGTCACTTTTTTCTAGGCTACAACTTCATGAGAAGGCTCTGTGGCCTTAACATTGCAGGGTAATGCTATTGCTAGCACGTGTTCGCTTGCCCATAATATGTGGTGGTCACTTATTGCCTTCATACACCAACATATACATATTTATATCAGTAGTATGCCCTTGACACTCATTTATATGAGTGAAGTAATTCGGATTTTCTGGCTTAAGCAAATCTTTGAAATAGGCTAAATCTTGTTATACACTCTTTGTAAAAACACATTTTTAATTAACCCATATGGCAGGAAAAATTACCTCCCTACTTGCTGGGTTTTATGTCATTACACTCACCTCTCCTCTATTTTGAAATAAGACACTCACCTCTTCTTGATGACTAAAAAAATGAGCTAAAAATCTCAGAAAAACAAATTCAAATCCTCTATTAGAGAGTGTGAGGATGGCAGTTTAAGTTAAGGGTAGAATACGAAATTCATCATTTTTAAAACTTTTTTTTCAGTCATCTAAGGGAGGTTAGAGGTAAGTATTTTATTCCAGACTAGACGGGAGGTGAGTCTAATATCTGAAAAACTCAAGAGAGATCAGTGCAATTTACTCTCATTAACTATTATAAAATAGAAAATGTGAAAAAACAAGATACCAAAATCAGCAATGATGAGAGCAATCTGAATCAATATCATTTTGATTGGTCTTCTTATCAAGTCCTCCAGTTAACCAGGCATGACTTTACTGAGCAATAATCCCACCTAGCTTCCTTTCATCTTTTGGGTCATCACCTGTCTCCAACCCCTCACGAGCGAGAACAGATGGCAGTGCTGATCCTCAATTCCAAATAACATGGGTACAATGCAATCTTCATTGACATTGTCTTAGAGTATAATTATTGTTGAGTATGTAAGTGAGTAAAGTCTCACACTGAATAATAATGATAAGAATGAGTAGTTAATTATATATAGTTAGGCCCAAACTTATAGGTTTAAACTTTTGAAATAAGTAGTGTCCTTATATGTTATATTAACTATTCAATTGGAAAAGAAGGTCGAGATATGTGTACTTTGAACCCACACAAATGTGCATTCCACAACGCAAGTTGTGAGAGACCACGACCGCGACACCGGCCAACCTACCTTGGGCCAAACCAACATGAATGGTTGAGATCTTGTTCGTGTCCCTCATGGTGGTGATTCAACTTAATATATATTTCCTTCTAAATCAAGGGTTTTGAATGAAGTTACCACTTATTTTATTGGAAAATTAAGAAAACCATAGATAAATAAATAAAATGTCTCATTTCATTGGTTTGATAAAAATGTACATCAATTTGAATACAACTTAAAACATTACATGGTTGCAGTCCTAGATATAATCTAAGAGAAAATTTACATGGCTTTGATTCTAGTAACATTCTAAAAAGATGATACTTGGATAAAACCTTAATCTATGAACCCGTAATCTAAGTTCGAATGTTAAGTTACAAGGTGAGAAGGTGTTCACCGCCAGATAAAATCGATTCACCAGACAATGGTGGCCAATTAACATGTCACATCCCCAAATAAATAATGTGCTATAAGCAAACAAGTGCATGTCAAGATTGAAAAGAAGGGGATGGTGAACATGCCATAAGAACATGATTTGAAATTTAAAAGAAAAACATGTGATTGTTTGTGATTAGTGATGATCATGGACCTCTGATATAAAAAATTATGAGAGAATGGAAAAATAAACATGTTATTGCATGTAATTAATGGGAATCAAAGATTAACCATGATTAATTTTATCTCATGAACTACATATGAACAAATTAATATCACAAGAACATCACTAACATGCTTTGA
>JARYZH020002244.1:0-17332 GCA_030021035.2 Notholithocarpus densiflorus | reverse complement strand
GGAGAGAAACGAGGTTCCGCAGCCACTCCTCTGGAAGAGATTCGAAATCGTTCATCCGATATAATTCTAATTCCTGTAATTGAGAGAGAGGAAAGTAGGTTGATGTGGTTGCTGCTACCATTTTCATTTTCATTTTCATTTTCATTGTCTGCTCCAATACCTTCCAGCTACACCCACTCAATTGCAGCGGTTCTTTAAAATATGGAAACGGGGGCATGGAAGTCAGGTTAGGGCAATCCCAAATCTGTAATATGAAAGTGGGGCATATTGTATTTAATTCACCATCTAAATGACCTATCATAGAATGCTGATATTGATACCTATATAATCTTTTGGCAGTTGGCACAAAAATAATATGGTAAGAATAATTAAAAGGCTAGAATTTGCTCACCTCTGCATCACCTTTAGGAAATTTAATCAAACTGCCTCTCTTACCCTTCACAGCTCAACCATCCTTATCCCTTTCAACTCCCTTTGGCCTAAAATCTCCATACACTCTATCCATCCATTACGTGGATAACCCCCTTTGCTTTCCAGTGATTATAAAAGAGAACATGTGTGATGTTGCCCAATGTTCGAACAGAGACTGCATAAGCAAAAGTTAAGAAGCAAAGGCTATCTTTAGGAGGTAGAGAAATAGACAAAATTTCAACGTCACAGAAAATGAAAAGAAAAATGACGTTATCCTATCAAATTAAAGGAGGATATTGTATTATGGTGTTTTCCCTCTTCTCATTAGATATTGATGTTAAACAGAAATACACATTTGACATTTCAGCTTTGCATTTATGAAATTTTCCTGCCTTCTTCAAGGAAGTATGAAACAGAACTACTTGAATCTGAAAAACAATAATAAAAAGAGTAAATTTTGCTCTAAAGACAATGTAACTGTTATTTAAAAATACTATAAGCCTAGCTAGCAGGCAGAACTTCATCAGAAGAACTATCATGGATTATATCAAGCTTTAAAATATTGTAAAATTTGTGAATATCAAGCTCTAGGGCCAAAAAAATTGTGAATATAAGAATAAATAAGTATACACAAAGTTGACCTTAAGTAAATCATTTAAAACCACACAAGACAACCTACCCTTCAGAAATTTTGAAGGTATTCACTCATACTTCAAGTGGTAAGAATCAAAAATCTCGCAAGGGCATAACATCCTGACTAAATGCAGGGAAAAATTCATATGACCCTAGAACATAAGAATTCTCATCAATATAACCCCCACCAGCAGAGGGCAGGGGATGGAAGTTAAGCTCTTCCGGAGTTCTATTTCTTATAGTTGAATTTAATTTCAATTGTTGTGAGGAATATGAAAGTACCATACCAACTTTTATTTTAATCCAAATGCATGTTCTCATGGCTTCTGAAATCTAGCTTGTAAAGAGCACATGGTAGAACAAAGCTTTGGTGGCTGAATCTTCCTTGATAAATAATTTCACCAAGCAGCTTTATCACTTATGAGGGAGATCCCAAGATTGTCCAATAAGAACAAAATTAATAGGAGAATTCAGGTTATAAAAAATGGTACTTTATCTGAATGGAAGTCAACCAGGGACATAATCGTTTTCTCCCAAATTAGAGTCTCTTCCTGGAGAATTGGTGTTTTCCCTTTTCTGTAAAATACTCAAAGGAATGGATCATCTTCACACTTCACACTTCACACTTCAAAGACTCACTGATACAGTGACCTCCACCAAACTGCAAAAGAGAAATAATATGATTAGGAAAATGATACTATATCATGAAACAGACACACACAGCATCTGCATAAACAGTAATCCATTGCATGTGCATACAAGCTTAGTTCATGTAAGTGTTTGCCAGTCTCACATGCCCATTGATTGGAGTAATGTGGTATCCTAAGCAGCCTTAAGAAGACTTGAAATACTACTTCAAGGATGACTAATATCATGCTAATGTAGAGATAACAGCAGTTATCGAAGAGGTTCTTTGTTGTGGAAGTCTCAAAATGATACAATTTTGCCCTGCACCTGAAATTGTCAACCTAAAAACAAATAATAAAATTTGTAAGTCATTCACAGGTATGTCACATATTTTTTAATGTAAGTTGAAATGGGTTTAGTCACCTACTTAATCACCTACTTGTACACATACATGAACCTCCAGACTGCACAAAAAGCAAAGCAACAAATTAAAAATTCACGACCTGTTAAAAATTATTATTGCTATAAAAATTAAAAGTTCATAGACCAAGCTGTCTCTACACAAGGACAGATACATGTGACATGTTGCAATAAATATTCTGAAATTGAAACTGTTTGTTACAAAAATTATCGTAAATATAATATAAAAATAAGAAAAGAAGGTGAGAGGCATATCACTCAATTTATTGCAAGATGATGCTTAATTTGTGTAGAACAATCTCTAAACTCTTTTGGTTTCAATGCCACACTCTCTGATTTTTATAAAAGCATAATTTAGAAATTCAATGACATTGAAAGCTCTTGAAATGAAAAGAGAGAACTAATCAATATAGGTGGCTCACTAATATACGAGGCTGAGATTGAAGGATTTAAGAACCTGTGCAGCAAAAGGGGTGGCTACTAATCCATTGATGTCAAAACTATTTTTTATTTATTCATTTATTTTTCTGTTTTTACTCTTCCTCAGTAATCAAAAGAAGCATGAAGTTAAAGTTGTGTATAAAATTTTGTGACTTTAAACTAAAGCATATTGGTGCTTTTGATGCACACTAGGCTATAGAAAATAAAATTGAGAAAAAAAAAAAGAGTTGTTCTGTGAAATCTTGTCACATATTACGTACAAGGTGATAATTTGTGACATTTTTCTAGTAAAATATTAACGATAGCTTATATAGATTGTTCAAATGCTAATTGTCTCAAAAATTTAATCTGTTAGGAAATGGTGATTTAATCATTTAGCCATAATTCTAACATTATATATTGGCTCCAAGCTATTCTCCCATACATGGTAGTCAGGATTTACCCTCTTGAGCAATTGTAACACAAGGTCAAGAAGTGCTTGATATCACTTGGTCTATATATTGCTTAAAATAAAAACCAACTACAAAAGCCTGTCAACTAAGTATGAGATATGGTTCTGAAGAAAACAAACAAATAAAAGAACTAGCAGATATTAGATGCAGAATAAAAATACAATGAAAGAGAGTGAAAATCAGTTGTGAAATGCAATATGTATCACAAACTTGTAGGATTGTAATGTGCATATGATTTTATTAGCATCAATACTTAAGCCATATAGTTTACAGTCACAATTCATTCTACAAAGAAAATTAATGTTGTTAGAAATTATTTTAAAATAAACCAAACCACCATAAAGATATGAATAAAGAAAAAGTACAAAACAAGGAGCATGATGATGATGATGATGATATTTGGTAGCTTGTGAAGGATGCAGCTTAATTGGTACATACCAATAGAAGCATACGCATATTTCTTCGAGAAAAAAGATGTTAATCTAACTCCCATCATATAGTTTCTATTTTCTTCCTCCAGAATATAGAATTTGAGCTATCTTAGGCCAATTAAAACTTGTTCCACCCTTGCATCTTTCTAATAACTTGAACAATTGGTAGTTCACAATCTCGTTAAAGTGGTGAGAGAATGAGGTAGCTATATTCCTTTCAAGTAGCGATATCAAACTAGGCCATCTGAAATTACAAGGATTTAACTGAGGTGAGGTTGTGGATTACTCTAAGAAAGCATTGGACTAGAACAATATCAAATGTGAACAAATTTGCATTGCAGTAGATGTTGAAGTTGCTCTCTACCAAATACCTTGGCATGAAAATGAGTTATTGCCTTATTGGTTAGTGTATGAGTTACTTGGTGCTAAAATATACAAATATATCTCATTCAGTGAATATTCCTAATAGGAAAATTGAGAAAATCTGAGGTATCTTAAATTATGTTTTTCCTACCAGTGAGAACATGTAAAATTTTAAGCCAGAATTTTTTGAATTATCCTTGTAAAAAAAAACTGAGACATTGACTTTGGATAACACTTTTTGCATCACTGAAAAACACTAGATTATTCCCACCCACTCCTATATGTAAGATGTTAAGGCAAACATAAAAGTCCTTGGGATCATTTTCAAAAATTTCCTTTTTACCAACTGCATCCTTGAGTTGGGTTGACAAAAAAACATGAAAAAGGAGGGCCCCTATCGCACTAGCGTCCTTCCTTTGAAATTTTTGCTTCCAAAGCACAAAAAGGACTGACATATAGAACTAGTCTAAAGTGCAAAATTACATACACTACATGCATTTCTGGTTATAATTACAAAAGAAACTACCTTCAAACAGTAATTTCTATACAAAACTAATAAAAATGAGGAACAACCTCCACTCATTTCTGTAAGAAAATGCATGTCATTTAGTATTAGAACATACTATAGTCAAGGGCAAGTGCTAAAGAGCAGGACTGCATACAATCCACCCCTCCATAGGTGAGATCAACATATAGAATCAGCCAATTAAACCATTAATTTATTAAATGTGTGGCCTTAACTCCATCAGTAATGGATAAATAAGTGAGGGGCATATTGTATTTAATACCTATATAATCATTTGGCAGTTGGCACAAAAATGATATGGTAAGAATGATTAAAAATGCAAGAATTTGCTTACCTCTGCATCACTTTGCAGCAAATTACTCCGCCTTTGGGACATTTAATCAAACTGCCTCTCTTTGGCTTAAAAACTTTGTACACTCTATCCATCCATTATGCTAATCGCCCCCTCTGCTTTCCAGTGATTATAAAAAGAACATGCGTAATGTTGGCCAATGTTCAAACAGAGACTGCACAACCAGAAGTTAAGAAGCAAAGGATGTGTCTTTAGCAGGTAGAGAAATAGAAAAAATTTCAACGACATAGAAAATGAAAAGAAAAATGATATTATCCTCAAGTCTTAATTGGTATTCAAGTGAGATGTAAAACCTTAATTAGTATTTTTAATTGATTAACAGATAAAAATTCAATCCAATCTACCTTAAAATTTGTGCATGTTCGAAAAATTAGACTCATTCAGTCAATCTTGTGTTGTTTTGACTTTAAAAAGTCAGTCTTCACACCAACATTTGAGGAAGCAAACAAATATTCCCCCCAAAAAACAAAAAAGTTAACCACCAAAATACCTTTATAGTAAGCTGATTCCCTGTAGAGTTAGTTGCCTGGTCATGTCCTCCCTTCAAAATTCAACCAAATTTTCTACAATTCTGCAATTATTAAGAAGCAACCATATATGTCATTTCATCAACACAAGCTTAGATACCACGATATAAATAATTAGAACAAAAGAACAAATGAAAAATTTTACAATTATCCCTTTTTGTTCTCCTTAATAATTTGAAGAAATCATGCATCTAATAAAAGATTTGAGGGAAAAAAAAGTGTAAAGGGAATTCAAAAAATAAAGATGATTAGCAATGAGTCCAAGACTATGCTTGCCTTAATTTCAAGGCCATATAGTTTTGAACAGGGTCCAAATTTTTAGCCAGGTTTGTCCTTCCCTTAGTTTGTTCTGCGTGAGAAGTAATATGATTGGGAAGTTCTTCAAAATATCAAAACCTCAAAAAGCAAACTGAAGAAGAACCAAAAAAATTGGTTTTCAGTTCAGCATATAAAGCAAGATACCCAAAGTAGTTAAAACTTAATTTGTAATTTATGATTTTATATTCTATTGACAAATAAAAATTCAATTCAAACTATCTTTGAATTAGTGCATATATGAACAGATTAGGCTCATTCTCTTGTTCTTTCTTTTACTTTAAAGCCAGCATACACACAAACATGTGAGGAGTATTTTGGTTTAATCATTCTCATGAAAAGCATTTAGTAGATATATGTTGGAAACTTTCATACCCAAAAAAAAAAATTAACCACCAAAATACCGGTTTAGTAAGCTAATTCTTGGTCAAGTCCTCCCTTCAAAGTTCTAAGAAATTTGCTATGATTCTGCAATTACGAACAAGCAACCATATATGTCATTTCATTAACACAAGTTTAGATGAAAAGAAATAAATCATTAGAATAAAAGTACAAATGATAGAACAGTTATCCTTTTTTATTCTCTTAATAATTTGAAGAAATCATGCGTCTTATTAAAGTTTTGACGGGAACAAATGATTACCACTGAGTTCTTGACCTGTTGCACAATTGCAGGTTTTGAATAGGGTCCGAATTTTGTACCCAAGCTTGTTCTTTGCCTCAGTTGGTTCTGCATAAGAAGTCAAATGACTAAAGAAGTTCTCCAAAATATGACAAACCTCAAAGGGGGGAAACATAAACAAAATGAGGTATCCTCAAGTCTTGGTATTCAAGTAATAAAAAAAATTAATTCATAATTTTTATTTACAGTAATATAAAAAAAAATTCAATCCAATCTATCCATGAATTGTAAACAACTAAACAGATTAGACCCATTCTCTACTCTCTAGTACTTGGATACACAGTATCATTTACACACACAATGAAGTGTTATGAACTGTTGTTTTTAGCACAAGAACCAAAAAATAAAGTACATAAAGTGTGCATTAAAAAATTAGAACTTTTCCGTTTCTTGCAGGACAATAATGAGAAGGAAGAATAGAAAAAGGGTAGGATTTTTCGTTTTGAAATACTTGGAGACGAAAGAAAGGATGTAAGTGGCTGTTGGAGGTAGAGGAAAAGCCAAAAATCACTAGGAAACCAACAAAATTATGACTCTGTGATGCTCTGGGCATTAGAAATCTAACATATAAAAACAGATTAAGAAAGAAAGAAAATTGAAAGCACCAAAGGTTTTGTTCAAGATGTTTAACAACTAATTAGAAGTATTTAATTATTAGGAGGTAAGAAATGCACAACTCAGATAAATATTATCTCTAGATTTGTGAATGTTTGCATTGGTAGACCTCAATCTTTGTTCTGCTTTTGACTAAAACAAAGTCTCCAAAATAAAAAATAAAAAAAATTCTGAGAAAAGAAAGAATTCATTAACCAATTATGCCATCAAAAACAGTAATTAAACCATTAGTTATTTTCTATATACCAATAGTTCAAATGAGAATTTTAAAATTAATCTTAATAAATATAGACCCCAAAAAAGAAAAAAAGAAAAATAAAAGAGAGTGAAACAACGAAATACCTGTAATATAATCTAAATCTTGCAATGGTTGTTGCAAGATTAATTCGTCCTCTGGAAGTAAACAAACCGACTCAGATTCTGCAATAATTAAGAAGAAACCATACACACATCATATTATTAACATGCTCTTAGGTACAAAGATATAAATCATTAGAATTAAAAGAAAGAAAAAAAAAAAAGGGGGATGGAATACATTATCCTAATTTTTCTTGTTCAAATAACTTTGTGAAGAAATCAAGTGTCTAATTAACATTCTATAGATAGGAAAAAGAAAAAAGACCGAAAAGAAAGAAAGAGAGTTTTAAACTGGTTCAGTTCAGCATAAAAAACGAAGTTGAATAGTTTTAAAAGTTGTCCAAAATATAAAAACTCTCAAAAACCAGTAGTTGATTTTTAATTTGGGATTAAAAGATAGATAGATGAGATGCATACCTGAAGAAATTGTTTCTTCTTGCTGGTTCTGCCAATCCACTAGTACGAATGGGACATGGGCAATGAAGGGCCAATCTTCACCTATTTGCCTCTTGCATCTTTGCCCTAAGAGGGGACAATCCGAAATTGATAAATATTGTAAAGAGGTGAGATTGCGAATCTCTTGAGGAAGTGACGTCAGATTGGGACATCCCCCAATTTCAAGGGTTTGTAGTGATGTGAGGCTGCCTATCCAAGGGAGAGAAACCAGTCCATCGCAGCTATTTATAGAGAGTTCCCGGAGAGAAACGAGGTTCCGCAGCCACTCCTCTGAAAGAGATTCTAAATCGTTAATCTTCTGTAATCCTAAATCCTGTAATTGAGAGAGAGGAAAGTAGGTTGATGTGGTTGCTGCTCCCATTTTCATTTTCATTTTCATTTTCATTGTCTGCTCCAATACCTTCCAGCTACACCCACTCAATTGCAGCGGTTCTTTAAAATATGGAAACGGGGGCATGGAAGTCAGGTTAGGGCAATCCCAAATCTGTAATGTAGAAAGAGAAGGAGGAAATGATGGAAGTAAGAGATGGTGTGGCTCATTATCATCATCATCATCATCATCTGAATTCCTCCACCATCCCTTCAGTTTTGGGCATTCCTTTATACGAAGAGAAGATAAGGATGGGAAGAATGGTGTTTTTGAAGAAGAAGAAGAAGAAGAAGAAGAGGAAGCACCCAACATGTTACTAACACTGTCTTCATCTGACATGTATTCCAGTGCTTTCATTCTCCAAAGAGAGACAGACTTGAGTAAAGGGAGTTGATTTAACGGTGGGAGGTGCTGCAATCTCCTATTTTGAATTAATTCAAAATGAACAAGATTAGTGAGAGAAGAGACCCAACTTGGAATTCTCACACCCATATAATCACACAATTCCAACGCTTTAAGATTTGGATGTGGCTGGAGGCCTTCCAGTGACATTTCATCGTAACATTCGGTTTCTCCATCATCCCGCTTGTCATCCCACGATAATGTCAGCCCTTGAAGATGTTGTTTGTCCTTCACATTTGTGGCTTTACATTCCACCGTGTCATCTTCTCCATGTCCCAAATTTTTAAAGAATAGATTTCCTCCCAAATTGCTCAGCTCCTTCAATTCACTTAGCCCCCCACCAGACCTAGCCTGTTTTTTCTTATACCAATTACATGAGCTAGCCTTCAAATCCTCATGCCTCACGACAAACTCTGTTAGTATCTCAAGAGAAGTAAGATGCCCAAGTCCAAGGGGCATATGCGTCAATTTGTCGCACCAACTAATGTCTAAATGCCTGAGATTGACCAAATTCTTAAGGCGCTGGGGTAATTCTTTAAGTGAGCAACAATTTCTAAGTTTTAGTATCAACAAATTTAGCAGCTTTGTAATGGAATTAGGGAGAAATTCAATATTTTCATTTCTAGAAAGATCCAGATATCTTAAATGTTTCAATTCTCCAATTGAATGGGGCACAACATGTATCCCTAATTCACTCAAATCCAATGTACGTAAATAATTGAAATTTGAAATGAGTGCATCACAAGTTAAGTTACCCAACGTTCCCCCTACACTAGCTGCAAGAATTGTTCGTATCTTCCTTTTATTAGGCATGAGGATTGAAAATTGTCTCGATGAATCCACAAGATCAAATGATACATGATGAACTTTTTCGATAACATTTTCCCCACTTGAATTTAATATGGCACTTTCCATTCCAGACACAAGAATTGCAAGATCATGCATGAGATCATGCATCTTACATGATTTTATATTGCCCAAATAATCATTTTCTACATCTTGAAAAAATGACCTCCAAAGTAATTCCATAAAATATTTTCTGCCAATATCCACAAAACGCTGTCTAGGACCTTCTAACACAATAAAGCCTTGCGCTACCCAAAAATTAATAAGTGTATTTACATCAATCTCATAACTTTTTGGAAACAATCTACAATAAGCAAAACATTGTTTCAAGTGTGACGGAAGGTGATCATAACTCAACTTAAGAGTAGATGAGATCTTATTTTCTTGTTGAGTTAATTTTGAGAGTTCATCATCTAAAAAAGATTGCCACTCATTCTCGTAGGTTTTACCATACAATAAGCTTCCTATTGTTCTTATAGCGAGAGGCAATCCATCACACTTTTCAACAATCTTATTTCCTATTTCTGAGATTTTATTATTTTTTGGTTCTTGACCGCGTTCAAATGCCATTTTCACAAATAAACTCCAAGCCTTTTCTCTAGGTAGACCTTTTAGAGGATACCATGTATTTGTGGCAGTTATTTTTACTACATTTTCAGAACGCGTGGTTATCACTATCCTACTTCCCATTGCACCACCTATTAATAAATTTTTCAACAAGATCCATTTATCTCTATCCTCATTCCACACATCGTCCAAGACAAGGAAATATTTTTTTCCATTAAGTTTTTCTCGAAGGTGGTTCTGTAAATTCTCTAGGTTTGTATCATGGTTCTCTTCTTTCAAAGTTTCTAAAATTTGTTTAACAATCTTTTTTACATCAAAGTTATCGGATACACAAATCCACAACTTCAACTCAAAATGTGCTTTGACATTTTCATCATTGTAAATGAGTTGAGCTAGTGTAGTTTTCCCTAGGCCTCCAATTCCAACTATTGGAATAATTGAAACATTATCTTCAACATTGGTATCCAAAAGAAATTTTATAATTTCTTGTTTATCCTCCTCTCTCCCAACAACTTCATCTTGAGGTATAAAAGAACAAGTTTCCCTGTTGTCCCTACTCTTGACTTGTGGCTCAATAGAGCCTGTTATGAAGGAGAACTTCGCCATATCATTTGCAATGACATCTAGTCTCTCCCTAGTTGCTTTTATTCTATGACCCATATAATGACTAAAAGCAAGCTGGTTTGAACTTGAAAAGAAAATGCGTACCTCCTTCGTCATCTTATTTCCAGTCATCACTTTGCGTTGCAAAGCTTCAGTGGAGAAATCATCCAGCACGTCATCAGCATCATGGAGGACATCTTTGAGCTTTTCGAGCCATCCTTTGACGGCAACACTATCATCAGCCTTCTTTTCAGCGTCAAGAAGTACATCTTTGATTGTGGAAACCGTGCTCTCTAGATTTTCAAGGTCAGCTTTCACACCGCAAGCCAACTTGATCTCTTCACGAATTAAGGGACTCAGCAGTTCAAGCACTTTCCCGGCAAGGTTGAAGACAACTCCTTGCGCCATTTTTTCTTTTTTTCTTTCAGGAATAGAATATGGTTTTGTGGGATGATAAACGTATAAAGAAGCAGGTTGTTGAGTAGTGCCCAACTTAGAATAACCACATAAATATTTATAAGCCTTGAGGGTAACCTTGTTAAATACTATTGTGGATGCTCTAATGATGCTTGCACAAAGAATATTAAAAAAGTGAGAGCTTGGATGACAGCTATTAGCTAGTAAGAAATTAAATTGTGTACCCCAAAGAGAGAATTTTTGCTTTTAGGACACAAATACTAAATTAGCTGTGGATGTGTCTTGCTTAGAATAGCGTTATCGATATATAGAACATAGTAATCCTGGAGGGTAATCTTGTTGAGCACTTTCCTAGTAATTGTTAATGGTGGTAGCATCACACAAAAAAATGAGCAATTATATGTGGTCAGGTCAGCATCAACAAAAGCAAAAAACCAAGAATTCCACAACAGCTCAATAATTATGCCCAAAGAAAATGTTGTCCTTTGACAGTGTCCTGTCAGTATCAATGATTTAAGTGTGAGCGTGAACGCAGTTAGCAATAGCAACTAGCAAGCAATAATGAAACAACATTTCTAAATTCCAAAAGCATTGGCGGCTAAAAAAAAATTTAATTTTTTTTTATTGGGAAGTTAAACTTATAGAATTTAAATGAATAGAGTTATTTTTTTTTTATATCAGAAATGAATCAAGCTGTTAAGTCCAGCTCAAACTTAAGCCAACTTTCATCGCTTAAATAGAGTTCAAGTCTACTTTAATATATTTAAGAATTAATTGTGTAAGTGTATAAACAAGTTCATAAGGTCGAACAAATTCTTTCAACCATTTTTATAAACCGTTGATTTAGAAATTGGTTATTTGTAAGTAAAAAAAAAAAAGTGATGATAATAGTAGGCTCATATGATAACTAGTAAAAAATTGTGTGACCAAATTTTGAAAGCCACCTCAATGGAGCGAGCACAAATTTTCCCTGCACCTGAAATTGTCAAGCTAAAAACAAATACTAAAATTTGTAAGTCTTTCGCAGGTTATGTCACATACTTTTTAATGTAAGATCAAAATCAAACGGGTTTAGTCACCTACTTGTACACATCCATGAACCTCCAGCCTGCACAAGGGGCAAAGATACAAAACTAAAAATCACAACCTGTTAAAAATTATTATTGCTATAAAAGTTAAAAGTTCATAGACCAAGCTGTCCCTACACAAGGATTGCTACATGTGACATGTTGCAATAAATATTCTGAAAATTCAAAACTGTTTGTTACAACAATTATCATATATATAATATAAAAATAAGAAAAGAAGGTGAGAGGTGGTTATACACGAGGCAGAGATTGAATGATTTAAGAACCTGTGTAGTCTCACTAGCGTCTTCAATGGGACTGGGTGTATAGTTATGGCGTATTTGGATTCTCTGCTCTTGCAGGCCCGAGCCTAGCGGATATAGTATCACTATGATCACACTCAGGTGAAAGACGCCAACTCAGATCACCCCCTCCACCCTTTTTTTGTTCATTAAAAAAAAAAAAAAAAACTGTGTAGCCAATGGGTTGGCTACTAATTCATTGGTGTTGAAACTATTTTTTATTATTTATTTGTTTTTCTGTTTTTACTCTTTCTCAGAAATCAAATGAAGCATAAATTTAAAGTTGTCCATAAATTTTTGTGACTTTAAACTAAAGCATATTGGTGCTTTTAATGCACACTAGGCTATAGAAAATAAACTTGAGAAAAAAAGGAGTTGTTCTATGAAATCTTATCACATACTAGGTACAAGATGATAATTCATGGCATTTTTCTAGTAAAATATTAATGATAGCTAATATAAATTGTTAAATTATCAATCTATCTATATATCTAAAAGCTGAGACGTAGAATTTAATGTTACCGTACTTCTGTTGAGCCACCTCATCAGCCACATCATACTTTATTTTTTTTTAATTTCCTCTATGATTTTTCTATTTTATTTTATATAAAAAAAATTAAACATAGTTAATGGACAAATGCAAATATTTGACTATTCAGCTACCCAAATTAATTTCAACTTTTCATTTTCTTCTTTCTAATTTCAATTAATTGTTAAAATTAAATAATTCATTGTCATTTAGTGGATATATGCACATGTTTACTATTCATTACAAACGTTACTATTCATTAGATGCAAATGTTTAACTATATTCAGCTATCCAAATTGATTTCAACTTTTCGTTTTCTTCTGTCTAATTTCAAGTAATTGAATATTTAAACTTTTCATCTTCCTTTTCAAAAAAAAAAAAAAAAACTCTTCTTCTCTTCCTCTAACCTTTCCCCTCCCTCTTTGCCTCTTTATCTCCCTACTACTCTCTACTTTACTGTTAAACTTTCTTTATCATTTCCTCTTTCTTATATTTTAACTCTTCTTCTCCCCATCTTATTTTATATTTGATATCATTTGTTTGATTCAATCCATATATTTTTTTCCACACAAAAAGTGTAAGTACTCTCTCTCTCTCTCTCTCTCTCTCTCTCTCTCTCTCTCTCTCTCTCTCTCTCTCTCTTACTTATTTTTGTTCTTTCTTATAACTCTAATTTAGGCTGATGGTTTTTTTATTTAATTTTTTGGTGTTGTATTTTTTAAATTTCCTATCACAAATCACTCTTATAGCTTTGGTTGAATTTTGGTTTGGGTTAATATGTAGTTTTTTTTTTTAAAAAAAATAGAAATTTGATTTTATATCAAAACAAAATATACATGGCTACAAATTTGAATGTGCCTACCAATGGACTTCCATTGAACAAAGATGTATTCACAATGTTTTTAGCTTCATATACTTCTTTGGTAATGTGAATTTGAGAAAGAGAAAAGGGTAGGCAAATGATGTATGATCTTTCATAATCTCCTATGTCTTAAAGAAAGTGGATGGCCTATTAGTCTCCCTTCTACTGGAATTTTGTACAAAAAGCCTTTTGTTATAAGGTCCTTGACTTTTTGTTATTTTGTAATCGCTCTATAGTCTATACTGTAAAAAAAATTGAATAAAGTTTTTTTATTTTATTTGTAGAGTATCAAAAAAGTAAAAAAAAAAAAAAATCATGATAGTAATTTTGTATTGTTGCATCCCATGTGTTTGGTAAAATTCCTTTTAGAAATCTTATATGTGTTTCTCAAATCTATTTGTTATTTTTATTTTGGTCATTTTGTTCTGTTTGTTTCGAAGTAAAATATTTTCCGTAAAATATTTTCCTATCTTCAAGTGTTTGTTTACATGTAAAATACAGTCAAAGTTGTAAAATATTTTCAGTTTGACCAAAGTTTATGCATAAAAACTTGTAAAATATTTTACCAAAAAATCAATGGTAAAACATTTTACAAAACGCTCACTCCCTCTCACCCGATCCTATCTCCCTCTTCTTCTCAGTTCTTCTCTCCCTCTCTCAAACTCTCTCCCCAGCCAAACCAGTGAGACCAGCGACAACACCCACCAGCGACAGACCACTAGTGGCGCCATTCCCTACCGAATCCGACCCACTTCTTTAGCTTCGAAAATCGCCCTTCAAGACCCAGATTGGAGAGATTAAAACCATTCATCTAAGATTGTTGAGTTGAGTTTCTGGAGGTTGGATTGTGGTGGAGCTGCTTTTGGTGGGTCGGATTATGGTTGATTTGGTGAGTGGATGATTTTTGTGCTGATGGATTTTGGGTATGGTTTGTGTTTGTCGGCAGTGGCGGAGGCGGAGGCGGAATGATGGTGCCTTGACGGATGGCATGGGTTGTTTGATGGGTTTCAGGTATGGGTTTCATTTGCACGGTGGTGGGTTGACGGTGGCTTCACGGATGACTTGGGTTGTTTGATGGGTTTCATGTATACTATATGTAGCTTGGTGGGATCTGATGATTGTTGCAGTTTTTGTACTAGGTTGTGACTTTGGATTTGCTGGTGATGCTTCAATAGCTCCAACTAGACAAAATTTTACTTTGATTTGCTCTATTCTAGTTGGACTTTGCAGTGATCCAGTGGGTTGTGTGATTAGAAAATTTTTACAAAATCCTGAACATTTTCACAAATGCTACCAAAACACTGTAAAATCTACCAAACACTGTAAAATGAAAATATTTTATGGAAAATATTTTCAATGTAAAATATTTTACACCTGAAAATATTTTACATCAAAACAAACAGAGCGAAACGCTCTGTTTATTACAAATAATTAGCATCTCCACCATTAAATTTTTAGTTAATTTGAACTTTTTTGGTAAGCTTTTACTTTGCTTAGTTGATCATCTTTACTAAAAATGCCATATAATTTACTTTATAGCATCATTATGCTATTAATTTTTTTATGTATAGATACTTAAGGAACTTTTTCTTTTTGCATTTTATTTTATTTTATATTTCCACTTTATAATATATGATTTATTGATAATGATCTATTGTATAGTTATCTTTATTTATTTTTTCACTTAGTTTCAATTGTGAGGAAGAAAGAGACCTGGATTTATGTTTTTGAGAAAAATATATCTAAAAGAGTTAAATCACATACATCTATATAGTAATAAACAAAATATACATAGTTACAACTTGGTCTAATAGTTCTCACACTATCAATTTTTTTTATAAATAAAATTATTGCATTGTGTTTTTATACATATCTCACTATATATAACACCTAACTACAAAAATTTCTAATTTAATACATAATTTCAAATAACACATATTGAATTTTTAATAATATACAATCTAATATATTAATTCAATAAGTATCCAATAAAAAATAATCATATCATATTTTCTCGTGCATCGTGCGGGTTGACGACTAGTTGTATCTAAAGGTTAAGCTGTTTGGAAGTGGTGAACTTAATCACTCCCCCTCATGTGTGAGCCTAAACTCCCTCTTAATTACTCGAACAACTAGTAATTCATTATCCAATAAAAAATAATCATATCATATTTTCCCGTGCATCGTGCGAGTCTGCGACTAGTTGTATCTAAAGGTTAAGTTGTTTGGAAGTGGTGAACTTAATCACTCCCCCTCATGTGAGAGCCTAAACTCCCCCTTAATTACTCGAACAATTAGTAATTCATTGTCCAATAAAAAATAAGCATATCATATTTTCCCGTGCATCGCGCGGGTCTGCGACTAGTTGTATCTAAAGGTTAAGCTGTTTGGAAGTGGTGAACTTAATCACTCCCCTCATGTGTGAGCCTAAACTCCCCCTTAATTACTCGAACAACTAGTAATTCACAATCTCATTAAAGTGGTGAGAGAGTGAGGTAGATATATTCCTTTCAAGTAGCGATATCATACTAGGCCATATGAGATTACAAGGATTTAATTGAGGTGAGGTTGTTGATTACTTTAGGGTCTGTTTGGGATCCGCTTATTTTGTTGAAATTAAAATTTTTTTTGCTGAAAGTACTATAAATAAAGGTAAAAGTTAACTGAAATAGTACAGTGAGATCCACGAATAGTACCAAAAAGTGTAGTGAGACCCATGAATAGTAGCAAAAATATGCTGAATAGTAAAATAAGCTGGCTTTTTAATTTAGAGCCAAACGCCCACTAAGAAAGAATTAGACTAGAACAATATCAAATGTGAACAAATTTGCATTGCAGTAGATGAGGAAGTTGCTCTACCAAATACCACGGCTTTGGATAACATGAAAGTAATGAAAATGAGTTATTGGTTGGTGCATGAGTTACTTGGTGCTAAAATATACCACATCTCGTTTAGTGAATATTCTTTATAGGAAAACTGAGAAAAATCTGAGATATCTTAAATTACATTTTTCCAACCAGCGACAGCATGTAAAACTTTAAGCCCGAATTTCTTGAGTTTTCCTTATTAAAAAAACTGAAACTTTGACATTGAATAACACTTTTTTGCATCACTGAAAAACAGTCACTAGAATTATTCCCACCCACTTCCATGTGTAAGATGTTAAGGTAAATAGAAAAGTCCTAGGGATCATTTTAAACGGTAGAATTTTTTTTTTTTTTTTTTTTTAATTCTAAAACTTTAGACTGTTTTTTTCTACCTTTTTCTCTTTTCCCTTTGATGGTGTGAACATATGTATTAATCATTTAAAAAGTGTGAGTGTGAAACAACATTTCTAAGTTCCAAAAGCACAATTGTAGTTAAAACTTTTTTTCTTTTCTTTTTATGGGAAGTTAAAACTTTTTACCCAATTGCAACACAATTGCTCCTTCCGCCATAGTTTTTTTTTTAGGAATATTGGATATTTAGATGGGTTTGTGGAGCAGTGAAAGTGATGAGAGATACAGCTAGCCTCAATAATTATGCCCAGAGAAAAAGTTGTTTTTTATTGTAAAACTTTTGACTGCTTTTTCTCTTTTCCTTTTGTTGGGGTCGTGTTATTGTGTTAATCATTTACAAAGTGGGAGTGGGAATCGAGTGTATGTGATTAGTGTGAACGCAGTGAGCAGCTGTATCAAGCAGTATTGTGAAAACAACATTTCTAAATTCCTAAATCTCTAGCGGCTAAAATAAAAAACTTATAACTTTTAGGATTTAAA
>JARYZH020002243.1:0-17339 GCA_030021035.2 Notholithocarpus densiflorus | reverse complement strand
GCAAGATACAGTTTATTATATAGCACTTAAATTTTTCTAAAATAAAAAATAAAATATTTATAATCAAATTCATTCATGAATTAAAAGAGGCCAACACAAAATAATAATAATAAATTCTCTATATAACAATTTTCTTAAAATGCTTTTACTTATAATATTTACAAATTTATAATTTCTTTAAAAAAATAATGTACGAAGCACGGGGTAACAACTAGACTCATAAAACCTTTGTAAACTATACTCAACTTGTAACCTCATCAAGTGATGTATTTGCCTCCCACTATAATGGTCTTAGAACTCTGAAATTGTTATATAAAGTTTCCTCCATGATTGAAATATTCTCCACATAAATTTGGAACTCCTATACTCCAAAGAATTCTTTAAAGGATTTTTTCCTATGAAGTCACTAGTAAAGGTTCTAGAATAACTAATGATGTGAAACTCACAACAAGAAACTCAAAGAGAAGCCTATTAAGAGAAAATCAAAGATAAAATATTGAGGAGGTAATCCGATAGTTAAAGCTTTCTCAATGTAATTGAAACAACTACCTCTCCTTATGAAAAAAGTGCAAATTGGGGCTTTTTATAGGTTGGTTAATATATGGACTTGATAAGACAATAAATAGGTAAGGGAAAAATTGTTGTAAATTTGGAATTATTGGAGACAGTACAACTATACCAACTTTTTTTTTGGGAGAGACAACTATATCAACTTCAAATGGTTAAATCTCATTCATTTTAAATCTAAATTGAGTATTTTTTTTTTTTGTCAATTTTAAAGCCCCAAATGTCTCATTTCCAAATAAATTTCACTAAAAAATACGTTACGATGTAAAAGATAAAGGTAAAATATAATTAGTTTATCATCTTTGAATATATCATAATCTACTGTCTTTGAACAAATTTTGAACCAGACTCAACCTCAACACAAACTTTTAACCCTTGCTCAAAGTAATTATTGTTTTGGATATGTCACGAAATACACACACTAACACACAATTATAAAAGTAGCAAATGATGAATGGATAAAGATTTTCCCTGGTGTAATGGAAGGTTTGGTGATCAACGCACGCTGCTCCGGTTGGACAGAATGGTAGCAAATGATGAATGGATAAAGATTTTCCCTGAGGCAAAGGTACACAATGTGTCGATGTCGGCATCGGATCATTGTTTGCTGGTTCTGCCACTAAAAAAGAATCAATATAGCAAACAAGGGAAGAAACGCTTTTTGTTTGAAGCAATGTGGACGAGGGAGGAAGAGTGTAAGGAAGTCATTGAGATGGCTTGGGATCCATATATGGATGACTTTGCCCGGCCTATCCAGGAGAGATTAGAGAGATGCCAGCGTCAACTCCAATGCTGGAACCAGAATAGTTTCGGGAATGTCTACAAGTGTTTAAAGCAGAAACAAACGCGCCTTCAGTAACTTGAGTCCCTCAACCTGCTACATGAGACGGCAGAGGAGATACAAGCAGTTCGAAAGGAAATCAATGAGCTACACACAAAGGAGGAAATCATGTGGAACCAAAGGGTGCGAGTGTGCTGGTTGCAAAATGGGGACAAAAACACAAAGTTTTTCCACGCCACAGCCAGCCAAAGGCAACAAAAGAACAGAGTTGCGGGAATTATGGATGATGAAGGAGTGTGGCAAGAAGAGCACGAGGCAATAGAGAATATCATTTTGGACTATTTCAAGTCAATCTTTAGTTTAGACCAACCTTCTAATTTCGATGCAAGCCTAGAGGCTATGGATAGAAGGGTAACCCTAGAGATGAACAAGGCACTTCTAAAGGAGTTCAGGGCAGAGGAGGTCTGGAGTGCACTCAAACAAATGCACCCAACAAAATCACTGGGCCCCGACGGTACGTCCCCTATCTTTTACCAAAAATATTGGGATATTGTTGGCCTTAGTGTATCAAATTGCGTATTACAGGCCCTTAACACAGGTATAATGCCAAGGGGTATCAATGATCGATACTTATATCTACCTGATTCCCAAGACCAAAAACCCCCAAAAGATAACTGATTACCGCCCCATTAGCCTCTGCAACGTGATTTACAAGTTAATATCAAAGGTCCTAGCAAATAGACTGAAGAAAATTTTGTACAATGTGATCAATGAAGCACAGAGCGCCTTCGTCCCGGGAAGGCTTATAACAGACAATGTAGTTGTGGCATTCGAAACCATGCACTCTATTGCTAAAAGAAAAAAGGGGAAGGTTGGGTCCATGGCCATCAAGTTCGATATGTCTAAAGCCTATAACTGTGTGGAATGGGCCTACCTTAGGTCAATGATGCAGAAAATGGGCTTCGAAGAAAAATGGATCTCGCTAATTATGATGTGTGTGACCACGGCATCTTTTTTGATACTCATTAATGGGGAACCAAGAGGCACAATTACACCATCTAGGGGGCTGCGCCAAGGGAATCCTATTTCCCCATATTTGTTCTTATTGTGCACCGAGGGGTTGACAACACTGCTTAGGAAAAAGGAAGCCGTGGGGTTGATAAGAGGGGTGGCTGTGAGTAGACTTACCCCTTCGATTTTGCATCTATTTTTTGCGGATGATTGCATCATTTTTTGTAGAGCAACTATGGAGGAGTGCAGACAAGTGGCCTCGGTATTGGAAGTTTATGAAAAGGAGTTGGGGTAAAAGCTGAATAAGGAAAAAACCTCGCTATTTTTCAGCAAGAACACAAAGGAAGATATTCAGAATTTTGTGAAGGATACCTTCGGAGCCCAGATTGTCAAACAACACAAAAAGTACTTGGGATTACCCCCAATGGTTGGAAGAGGCAAGAAAAAGGATTTTAATCGTATTAAAGACCAAGTGGGAAGGAAGATAGCAGGTTGGAAAGAGAGGTTGTTGTCCAACGCTGGTAGGGAAATCCTTATAAAGGCGTTTGCACAAGCCACACCAACATATACCATAAACTATTTCAAGCTCCCAGATTCTCTCTTCTCTGAAATAGTTTCAATGGTGAGTGGTTTATGGTGGGGAAAGAAAGACAAAGCAAGAAAGATTGCTTGGGTGTCGTGGCAAAAGCTGTGCAAACCAAAGGCAGAGGGGGGGTTGGGTTTTAAGGACTTGAGAGCCTTTAACCTTGCCCTTCTAGCCAAGCAAGGCTGGAGGATACAGCAAAGCCCAGACTCTTTGACCCACAGAGTTCTTAAAGCAAAGTATTTTACGAACTCCTCTTTCATGGATGCTTAAGTGGGGAAAAATCCTTCCTACATATGGAGAAGCATGGTGGCTACCATACCAGTGATTAAGGAAGGGACCAAGTGGGTTGTTGGTGATGGGAGAAGCATTAAGATATGGGGTGAGAAATGGATCCCCTCTACGGAATCAGGCAGAATAATAACTCCAAGAACCTCAATGGATAGTGAGGCGAAAGTGGCAAGCCTAATTGTGCAGGAACGAGCGGAGTGGGATGTCGCCTTGATAAGACGCACCTTTCTCCCCTACGAAGCTGAGGCTATCCTTAGCATACCTATTAGCCCCATGAACCCATCAGACTCCCAGGTTTGGGCTAAGTCCCTACACGGCATCTTCACTGTTAAGAGTGCACACAAAGTTGCAACTAAATACCTTGCTAACCTTAAGGGATGGGAGGAAAGCCCAAGTTGCTCAGACAACTCCAAAATGACAGCGATTTGGAAGGTTGTTTGGAACTTAAAGTGCCCAAATAAAATAAAGCACTTCTTGTGGAGAGCTTGTAGGAATGTGCTCCCCACGAAGTAGTGCCTGCTACACCGAAAGGTGGTAACAGAGGACAAGTGTGACTTTTGCGGTTAAAGTGAGTCATTTGGCCATGCCTTGTGGGGATATTTGATTGCTAAGGAAACCTGGGTTGAAACAAAATTCAGGCTTGACAAGCTTATCCAACCCCCAAAGGACTTTCTAAACGTGGTTTGGCTACTCTTTGAGTTACCGAGGGAAATGAACTGGGATGGTTTTGCTATCACGGCATGAGGGAGTTTGTAAACGGGGTAAAACCATTGCAGGGGAAACTCAAAAATACGAGCTTGAAGTGTGTACTTCCATACCTATTAGTTGCAAAGGAACTCCATCTGCTCCTATACTCAAACGTTGGATTCTTCCCCCTCATGGAAAATACAAGGTCAACACAGATGCTGCTGTGTTCAACGATTTGGGCTGTTGTGGTTTTGGGGTGGTAATTAGAAATGACCAAGGGCAGATGATGGGAGCAATGTGCAAGAAAGTAGAATTCCCGTTGAGGGATCTTGAGGCAGAAGCAAAAGCCACTGAAGCAAGTATTTTCTTGGCCTGGGACCTCGGGCTGAAAGATATTGTGATGGAAGGGGACTCCCAACAAGTTATACAAGCTCTAAATGGCTCCAACCCTCCTGCCCTGTCCATTCTGAAGATTGTTGAAGGCCTGAAGCGTTTTTTGCTGCAGTTCAACTCTTGGAAGGTTGTACATACTAGAAGAAACACCAACGAAGCTATGCACTTGCTAGCTAGGAATGCAATGAATGTCAAAGATAGTGTAATATGGGTCGAGGATACTCCTCCCTTAATTGAACATCAAATTTTGAATGATGTAATATCCTTGGATTGTTGTCCGTATTAATGAAATCCAGTCATATGTTTCCAATCAAAAAATAAATAAATAAATAAAAGTAGATCCTAGAATGGGTAGACCTCGGTGGTCCCCAAAAAAATTGATATCTCCCATATCCCATGGTCTATAATAACATTTTCAAGAAAGTATATAAATGATCTTTTAAGATTATACATTAAATATATATTTATATATATATATATATATATTAACCCCTCAAATTATAGATATTTTCATAATATCTTTGTTATTTACTAAAACTTTCAATAAAAAACAACTTTACAAACTCCAATATATCACCATGACCCCAAGATGAAATCTATGATTCCATCTATAAACTCCTTAGATTAGTAGATTCATCAATTATCCTTTACAATACTAGCATAAGTAGATCATCCCAATCCAAACATGTAAGATGTTTGGCAAAGATCTCCACAAACTACTGCCATTGCTCTGGTATTTAATTGCTGCATCAAAATTGATCTTCACTTTTTTTTTCTTTGATGAATAAAATTGATCTTCTTTTAACCTTGAGGAAGAGGCTGCCACTTATCTTCCTCTTAATTGTTGTTGAAAATTGAACACTAAGTGTGAGCTTGGATAGCACTGAATGCGCGTTTCAGTGCATTTGGCCTTTTTTTGGGGTCTCATAGCATTGTTCATGAGACCACCAAAATCAGCAAAATGCGCATACCCATGCATTTTTGGGTCCCACAACATTATTCACACCTTTAAAAATTATTTTGCTACAGTATTTTCAGCAATAAGTTTTCAATTTTCAGCAGATAAGCAGTATCCAAATAGACCTTAAGCAAATAAAGAGACATGTAGGCTTTATTAATGTTATGAGAGCTACATTTCTCTTTATTCTCATTTCGCTTCCCTTCATTTCAAGCATACCCTAAGAAAATGATTGGGATGTAAAATCATCTTGATCCAATTTGCTACAGCCCTGGGCCCAAAATTTATAAATTTGAAAGGCCACGAGGAATTGATCCAAACTATTTTATGCAAGCTGGTCAAATTTTATCAGTTAGGGTGACTTTCGGTTTGGAGTTTGGAGTTTGGACTTCAATTAATATATAATATCGGACTAAACTTAGGTATAGTACTTTAAGTGCTATTCCTTAACTTTCCATTTTAATATTTTTTCATGTAGCTATTTAACTAAAAAATACACTTCCATCCCATGAGAAAAAATCTACATGGCAGAATTTTAAGAGATGAACCTAAGGAACAACACCTAAGTATTGTACCTAAGTCTTGTCTTATTATATTATAGTTTATGTCGACTGTCGAGGCTATTTTATCTTCGTCTTCTCTCAAATAGCCAATAGGGCTTTAGCTTAAATAGTTAAAACCAGAAAGAAAATAAAGTAAAATAAAATGCAGATTTATAAAGTCAACCATTTAAGAGGATGGAGTCTATCATGAACTTATATGAAGCTATTTCTTTATTAATAATCTTTAATTTAATTATAAAAAAGATGGCAGTTGAGACTGCAATGCTTAATTCCTATTGTGGGAGGAACGAATATTTCCCCAATCAGATATTGTTCGCTTTGGGAATGGGCCGAGGAGCTGATGCCACCCTCACGAATTTGTTCAATCCCACATCGGGGAGAGACGCCTCCCACCCTTGCCTTATAAGCACTTGGCCTAAGGAAGGGTGTACCATAGTACATGTGATCACGTGAGTAAGTCTAAAAAACTGCATGTGCACTCATGCACACTGATGATACCGTGAAAAATCACCAGTGAACTACACAGCCTTCACACACTCGAGAGAATACCTACAAAGAAAAAGAAGACCTAACAGAGAGCACCGGTGTGGTGCCGGCCAAATACCCTCCGAAGGTCAAATTAGAATTATTCTCACAACTCTAGAATGCTAGAGAGGGTAAAATTATGCGTACCTCGATTTATGAGAGTATTGGGCTTTTATAGTAGAGAGTTGACACCTCTTCCTTGATCTTGAAGTCTTTTCCTTCTAGGACTCTACACGAGTAGTCCCAAACGTGGTCAACAAGATATTTCCTTGTAGAAGAGATTTGCAAGTATCTTCCGGAATCCTTGTCGCGCTAGGACTCTATTTACCCTTGGATTCCACGGCGATCAAGCTTGTCTCGCAAGTATGCTACATCCATCCATAACGGACCTTTGAACAAATTGGGTTTGCCCTCTACTGGCCCACGGACATGGATCCATCGAGCCTATTCTCGAGCCTCATCAAATTACATTTTTACCCTCATCAATTGCCCCCTTCACCCTACGGGTCTGTCACAGTTAAAGGACGGGACAAGTGGGGTGATGGTTTCAAAGTAAACTTTTGATGACGGTCCGACAGCGAATTAAATCAGACGTTACTAGGTCGACGGCCTCAGCGGGGACACCATCAACTGCACAAAGTCTGACAGGTTGTTCAGAAACCATTATGGCGCATGACACGTGTCGTCCTCCGACTGGATTTTTTCTCGGATCGAAGCGTCGCTTCGTCTTCCGTGCACTCCCTCTATAAATACAAGAGTACCTCCTTCATTTCTACATTTTCAGTCGAAACATATTGTCAGAGAGCAACCCGTCAACATCGACAGAGACCACTCCGTTCACCAAGCTGAATCCGTCACAGACGTCTTTCCTCCGTCCATTCTCAAAATTCGGTAAGCGTTCTCTTTCATGAATCTTGTAGATACACCGTCCATAACTTAATTAAATTATAACCTTGTACTTCAGTACACCCGTCGTAATTCCTAGATCCGTCTGAGTCTTAGGTTTTGTCATCCTGTGTAGGCGATGTCTAGTGCGTCAAGTAATCAGTCATGCGTCCGTGACGGGGTGGATTACGATGAGGTATATTCGTCCGGTCATAGAGACGTAGACAGTCCGGGTGAAGAGAGGAGCCCATCCACCTCTTCCTCTTCCTCAACAGATGAGGATATGGAGATGGCTGACCTTGACGAGGGTCCAGAAGTCGTCGAGGAACAAGCAATAAAGTCCATCATAGGTGCCAATGGACTTAGAGAGTTCATCATGCTACCAGAGTGGACGGTTAATTATTTTACTTCCACTATCAAGGAGAGACATTTCAGCTCTCTTAGAGATAATTACCAAATTCCAGACTACATCCCCATCCGTCTACCCTTTAAATCAGAAAAATGCTATTATGAAGGGGTAGAAGGCGTCGGGGTGTACGAACAAATGTTGAAAGCAGGACTTAGGTTTCCACTAAGTTCCCTTCACCGTCAGCTTATCAAATACCTCGGCCTGTCCGTCAACCAAATATCCCCAAACGCTTAGAGGGTCTTCATAGCAATGGAGGTCCTATATGGTGCCATGTCGGACGGTGCAAGGAGGCTGACGGTATGGGAATTCCTTCACTGCTACCGTCCGGACGAAATAGACAAATCACAGGGGATATATAGCTTCGTGCCCAGGAGTCCGTTGCTAAAGGTCATATTTGAAACCCCAGACTCTAATAGGGACTGGAAAAGTCGTTATATCTTCTTAGAGGGTGACGGGTGGATGTGTCATCCCGGGGACACGGATTATATGCCCGTCGACATGACTTGGGGAATACTGGCTCCGTCTCGTATGTACCCGTCTAGTGTGTGAATTTTACAAAATCGCACAACTTCGTATAAATTCTTCAGGACACTAACTGTCCACCATTTTTTTTTTTTTTTTTTTTTTTTTTTTTTTTTTTTTTCAGTTCAACGACGTCCTCAAGTTGACCTCGAGGAATACAATTTTCTTGAGAAAGACCTGGGCCAAACTAGTCACACTTAATACCATCCACTGGTATTGTGACGGTCCTGCACCAACTCCAGCGGCGATCAAATACGACACCAGAATTCGTCAACGTAAGTCCGTCGACTTTATTACTTTTGATCGTCTTGTTTATTATTATTATTATTATTATTATTATTTTTAAAGAATACATTCGTCCACCTTTACAAAGATGGACGATGCTAAGAGGAGGGCCCTGATCAAGGCACAGGCTGCCAAGAAAAAAGATATCGGTGAGGTGGATCCCATGGGGACGGGCACAAGCAATCCGTCGACAAAAACGGAGGCAGCCGTCCAAATTTGACCGCCCTCCTAAGAAGCCCAAGGTCCCTTTGGAGCCCGTCGTAGGACTTATGGCGGAGGGTGTGAAGACTGTCACCCCGGTGAAGCACGGGGCTGGAAAAGGTCTCATGAAGGCCCCGTCTACTAACCAGGAAAAACCACCCGTCCTCTTTTGTGAAGACTCCAAATACGCCTTGGAGAGGCTTTCATTCATTATAACGTCGGAGGATTATGAGGATTTAGGCAACCACTCTACAGAGGTAATGGGGGAGACAGGACTTTTTGCAGTTGCTCAGGTAAGGAAGTCCGTCCACTTTACATCCGTCCACTATGTTCGCTTTGTATTTAATCTCCTTTTATGTTTCAGGCCATGATCATGATGAAAGGTCTGATGGGACGGTGCCTCAACCACGAGACAACCTTGGATAGGGTCCGGGAAAAGGCAGAGCAGACGGAGGATGAACTTAGACAGCTCAAAGCTTGGAAATCGAAAATGGAGAAAAAACTTGATCTTTCAGAGAAGGTGAGGAAGGAACTTGAGCAGAGGACGGAGGAAGCGAAGAAGGCCCTTGTGTAGAAAGACAAAGAGATAAAGGATGTTAAGGATCAACTCCGTCAGGCTAAAGAGGTAGTGATCCGTGAATATCGCGACTCCGACGCCCTTCTATCCGAGCTCGGTGAATCCTTCCTGGAAGGTTTTGACAACGCCCTCCGTCAGGTCAAGAGAGCCTATCCCGACCTGGATGTTTCAAATATCATAGTTGATGACCAAGCCCAAGCCTCCGTCATGCCCGTCGCCTCAGAGGACATCGACGACCTTTTTGCTGATGACGGAGTCATTGCAGACGGGGTGACTGCCCCAGTTCAAAATGTCCAAGCTCTGGTGGATGAGGTCCGTCAGCCCGAACAGGAGAAAGATGTAAATATTGATGATTAATTAGTTTTAATTTTTTGTAACCACTTTGGGAACAATTGTTTCAATTTCATCCGTCATTTATGGCATGAACAATTTATGTGATTTTGGATATATGATTTGTAATGACATCAATCTCTTGGATATATCCGTTCACTTTGTGATGACATCAATTTCTTACGTGATGTCTATTTTGCTGACATTTGTTTTTCATCCGTTTACTAGAGTACCTGTGGCCCATCTACTTTGTGGATTTATGTATTTCATTCTTCGTCCACTATGTGGTTTTTATGTTATATTCGTCCACTAGGGATGTTATATTTGTCACCCGTCTGGATGACCCGTCCACTTTGTGGATTCGTTTCGGATTTTAGATCCGTCCTCTTGTGGACTTATTTTATTATCCGTCCATTTGGGATCCGTCCTCTTGTGGACTTATAATCATCGTTCTTCTGGATGACCCGTCCACTTTGTGGATTATGTTTTTCTTCCTTCATGGATGATTTGTCCACATTGTGGACTATTGTTTTTCCATCCTTCATGGATGATCCGTCCTCTTATGGACTTATAACCGTCATCCTTCTGGATAACCCGTCCACTTTAAGTTTTTATCGTTAATGGATGATCCGTCCTCTTGTGGACTTATAATCATTATCCTTCTGGATGACCCGTCCACTTTGTGGACTTCTGTTTTTTCATCCTTCATGGATGATCCATCCTCTTGGGGACTTATAATCGTCATCCTTCTGGATGACCCGTCCACTTTGTGGACTTCTGTTTTTCATCCTTCATGGATGATCCGTCCTCTTGGGGACTTATAATCGTCATCCTTCTAGATGACCCGTCCACTTTGTGGACTTCTGTTTTTTCAACCTCCATGGATGATCCGTCCTCTTGGGGACTTATAATCGTCATCCTTCTGGATGACCTGTCCACTTTGTGGACTTTTGTTTTTTCAACCTCCATGGATGATCCGTCCTCTTGGGGACTTATAATTGTCATCCTTCTGGATGATCTATCCACTTTGTGGACTTCTATTTTTTCAACCTCCATGGATGATCCGTCCTCTTTGTGGAGTCGTTTCGGATTATCTGTCCACTTAGCGGATTGTAGAATTTAAGTGGCAAAACATAGTTGAGTCTGAATATTCCTCTTATTAATTAAAAACCATGCATTTTGTAGAAAAGTACCTGCCCCTTTGGGCTTAAAAAAGGCACATAAAGAACATTGTAGCAAAATTTTGTCAAAGTAAAAAAAACTAGTAGCAAAATTAAATAAACTGGGAAATTAAAATTAAATAAACTGGGAAATAGAGGACGTTGTTGCCGTTCATCCTGTCATTTCTACTGGTAGTATTTTCGTAGGTGCTCCGAGTTCCATAGGTGTGGCAGCTCCCGTCCATCTAGCGTTTCTAGGTGGTAAGTGCCCTTCCCAGTTAGGGCCGAGCTTCCCTTGGGTAGGGTCTCTTACAGCACCCATGACCTTCCTTAGAACGAGATCTCCAACCTGGAAGTCTCTGTGTCGGACCTGGGAGTTGTAGTGTTTAGCCATGCGGTCCTGGTATCGCACTAACCTTTGTTCTGCCGACGCCCTGACTTCATCTACTAAATCGAGTTATAGTCGCATGGCCTCGTCGTTGCTGCTCTGGTCATGGTTATGCACCCTGTAGTTTGTGAGTCCGACCTCAGCTGGGATGACTGCCTCGCTCCCGTAGGTTAGTTGGAATGGCGTCTCTCTTGTGGGCGTTCCTGCCGTGGTCTTGTATGCCCATAATATACTTGGTAACTCTTCAGGCCATATTCCCTTTACCCCATCGAGCCGAGTCTTGATAATCTTGAGCAAGGATCGGTTCGTGACTTTGACTTGTCCGTTTGCTTGAGGGTGGGCGGGGGAGGAGTAGTGGTTTCTTATCCCCAACTGTGAGCAGAAGTCCCGAAAGAAGTCGTTGTCAAATTGCTTTCCGTTGTTTGAGACTAAGACCCTAGGGATGCCAAACCTACAAACGATGCATCTCTAGACGAAACTCCGTATGTTCTTCTCTGTAATGGTGGCCAATGCTTCGGCTTCCACCTATTTTGTAAAGTAGTCAATGCCCACAACCAAGAACTTCAGCTGTCGCACTGCTGTAGGGAATGGTCCCATGATGTCTAGTCCCCACTGAGCAAACGGCCATGGGGCCGTCATCGGGGTCAGTTCTTCAGTTGGTTGTCTAATAATATTGCTGAACCTTTGGCACTTGTCGCAGGTCCTGACATAATCCTCGGCGTCTTTCTGCATTGTGGGCCAATAGTACCCTGTCCGCACTAGCTTGTGTACCAATGACCTTGACCCCGAATGATTTCCACAAATTCCCTCGTGTACCTCTCTCATGACGTAGTCCGCTTCTTCAGCACCTAAGAACCTTAGATATGGGCGGGAGAAGCCTTTTTTATACAAGACATCTTTTATCAAGACGAACCTTGCTGCCCAAACCTTCAGCCTTCTCGTGGCCTCCTTCCCGTCTGGCAAAACGCCATCCTTCAAGTATGAAGCTATCGGTGTGGTCCAGTTATTTTCAGAACCTATCTCCTGCACGTCGTCGGAATCTATTAGTGGAGAAAGCTGAACAAAAGAAAGCACATTACCAGGGGTGATCATATGTTCTGCTGAAGCGGCTTTGGCAAGACGGTCGACTTGCTCATTCTCTTCTCTGGGGATTTGGATGATTTCGGCCTTTAGGTTGTCTATTCTTCTTCTTACTTGATCCATGTATTTCTTCATCCTTTCGCCCTTGCACTCGTAGTCTCCATTCACTTGGTTAGTAACGACCTGGGAGTCGCAGTAAATGACTACGTTCGCGGCCCCCGCAGTTTTGGCAAGGTCGAGGCTTGCTACTAGTGTCTCATACTCCGCTTCATTGTTGGTGGTTGGGAAGTCGAGACGGATCATACATTCAATTGTGTCTCCTTCGGGTGTCTGTAGGACGACGCCAGCCCCCCCGGCCTGCCTGTTGGATGATCCGTCTGTATGTATGTTCCACTAAGGGGACTCCTCTGCCCCCTTGTCCTCGTCATGGGTGAATTCTGCTATAAAGTCCGCGATGATCTGTCCTTTGATGGCGGTTCGCGGGCGGTATTGGATATCAAACTCGCTTAACTCTATAGCCCATAGCGCTAATCGACCGGCAGCTTCAGGGTTGCTCATCGCCCGCCGCAGGGGCTTGTCCGTCAGGACGATTACTGTGTGGGCTTGAAAGTATGGTTTGAGCTTGCGGGCCGTTGTAACTAACGCAAAGGCGAGTTTCTCCATGGACGGGTATCTTTCTTCGGCACCACGAAGCGCCCGGCTGGCATAGTACACGGGCTTCTGCACCCTTCCTTCTTCTCTGACCAAAGCGGCGCTGACAGCGGCAGGGGAGACGGCTAGATAGAGAAAAAGCTCTTCTCCTGGCTGCAATGGGCTCAGCAGCGGTGCGGAAGAGAGATAAGCTTTCAATTCCTAGAATGCCTGCTGACACTCTGCGGTCCACTCGAAAGATTTCTTCAGCGTGCGGAAGAAGGGTAAACACTGGTCCGTTGCCCTTGACACGAACCTATTCAGTGCTGCTACTTTTCCATTGAGGCTTTGCACTTCCTTCACATTTCTTGGGGGAACCATCTCTATTATTGCCCGAATCTTTTTTGGGTTAGCCTCTATGCCCCTTTGAGATACCATAAACCCTAGGAATTTTCCCGCTGTCACTCCGAAGACGCATTTTCCTGGGTTGAGCTTCATATTGTAAGAACGAAGGGTGTCGAATGTCTCTCTGAGGTCTTCCAAGTGATCTTCTTCCCTTCGGCTTTTTACCAGCATGTCGTCCACGTAAACTTGGACATTTCTCCCAATTTGCTGCGCGAACATCTTGTTCATGAGCCTCTGGTACGTCGCGCCCGCATTTTTCAAGCCGAAGGGCATCACTTTATAGCAGAATAGGCCTTGACTAGTTACGAATGAAGTCTTCTCCTGATCGGCTTCGTGCATTCGGATTTGGTTGTAACCCGAGAAGGCATCCATAAAACTTAGCAATTGATGCCTGGCCGTAGAATCTACTAGTACATCAACCCGTGGGAGGGGGTAGCTGTCCTTGGGGCATGCTTTGTTAAGGTCGGTAAAGTCCACGCACATCCTCCACTTCCCACTAGCTTTCTTGACCATCACTACGTTCGCCAGCCAGTCGGGGTAGTAAACCTCCCTAATGAAGCTTACTTCTTGCAGTTTGCGGACCTCTTCCGCTATGGCTTGGTTTCGCTCTGGGGCGAACACTCGCTTTTTCTATCGGATGGGAGGGAAAGAGGGTGACACATTTAGCCTATGTACTATGACTGAAGGATCTATTTCGATCATGTCCTCGTGACTCCAGGCAAATACGTCTTGATTGCTTCTGAGGAAAGTTGTGAGTGTTTGGCGGACTGTGGGACTGGCGAGGGTTCCAATCTTGGTTGTCCGTTCATGGTTCGAGTAGTCAAGGAACACTTCTTCAAGTTTTTCCACTGGCTCCGTTGTCACTTGGTGTTTTTCTATGCTCATGGCTTGAAGGTGGTCATCCATTTCCATCATGGCCACGTAGCATTCGCGCGCGGCCACTTGGTTTCCCCGTAACTCTTCCATGCCGTAGTTGGTAGGAAACTTAATCATTAGGTGGTAGGTTGAGGTTACAGCCTTCCACGAATTGAGTGTGGGTCGTTCAAGAATAGCATTGTAGGCGGACGAGCAGTCGACCACTAGGAATGTGACGTCCTTGTTAATCTGTTGAGGGTAATCGCCTACCATGACAGATATTGTGACTGCGCCCAGGGGGAATACCCTTGTTCCTCCAAAACCGACGAGAGGGGCGTTCGTCGGAATTAATCGTTCTCTGTCAATTCCCATTTGCTGGAACGCCGGGTAGTATAAGATATCTGCCGGGCTGCCATTGTCAACCAACACCCAGTGCATGTTGTAGTCTCCTACTTGTATGGTGACAACGAGCGCATCGTCGTGCAGATGGTGAAGGCGTCGCGCGTCTTCTTCCGAGAACCCGATAATGGGGCCTTCTCTCCGAGTTACCTTTGGTACGGAGCCCGTCAACTGAACATTTTGGACCATCCTAAGGTATGTTTTGCGAGCCTTTTTTGACGAGCTAGTGGTCGTTGTTCCTCCTATGATCATCCTTATGTCCCCTGCGGGGGGTCTTTGACGTTCATTTTCTCGTCGAGGGTGTTGCTCCTGGGGGTGTAGGTCTGCTCTCTCCTTCCTGATGAACTTTTGCAATTTCCCTTGCTTGATAAAGGCCTCGATCTGCTGTTTTAAGTCGTAACAATCGGCCGTGTTGTGACCGTGGTCACGGTGGAAGCGGCAATATTTGTCCCTTGATTGCCTGTTGGGATCTCCCTTCAGCTTTCCAGGGTAGGTCAAGGCTTCCTCATCCTTGATTTGCATCAGGACTTGGTCTATCGGGGCTGTTAGTGGAGTGAAGCTTGTGAACCTTCCTCTCGGGAGCTTAGAGCGCCTTTCATCCCTTCGGTCTCCTGTCCTTGCCTTCTTGCACCCTTGGTCTTGCCGTATGTCTTCCTGCCTCTCCCTTTTCTTGGGCTTTTCTTCTCGGGCTAGTAGTGCGTCTTCAGCATTCATGTATTTGGTGGCCCTGTAAAGTACTTTTGACATGGTCTTCGGGTCGTTTTTGTATATGGAGAACAAAAACTTACCCTTCCGCAGCCCATTCGTGAAGGCCGCCACAAGTATCTTGTTGTCGGCTTCGTCGATCGAAAGTGCTTCCTTATTGAAACAGGATATGTAGGATCTTAGCGTTTCGTCCTCTCGTTGCTTGATGCTCATCAAGCAAGCCGTAGACTTTTTATACCTATGTCCCCCAATGAAGTGCGTAGTAAATTGAGCGCTTAGCTCCTTGAAAGTGCTGATGGAGTTGGGCGTCAACCGGCTGAACCAAATTCTTGCTGCCCCCTTCAGCGTTGTGGGGAAGGCCCTACATATGATTTCATCCGCCACTCCTTGAAGGTGCATCAAGGTCTTGAAGGTCTCTAGGTGATCTAGAGGATCCTTGACTCCGTCGTAACTGTCGATCTGTGGCATGCGAAATTTATGTGGCAGAGGGAAGGAGTTGACGGCCGCAGTGAATGGCTAGTCGGTACGATTGACTAGATTGTCAAGATCGCTGGACACCCGTCCCTTGAGGGCGTTCATCATAACCTCCATTTGCTCCTTCATCGCCTGCATCTTGGCGGCGATATGTGGAGGGGTTACATCCGTGAGGGATGGCATGCTCAAATTTTGTCGCTCAGGTTTGCTTGGAACGTTACTGCCTTCTGGCCCTTCTTTCTCCCTTTTATTGGCACTGGTGCCTTCTTGGTCCTGCTCTTGGGTGCCCTGACCTGCGTTTTCTGGCGTAACTGATCCTTCAGATTGTGGTTCTCCTTAGTGAGACGTTCCACGGCTGTGGCTAAGGTCTGAACTTGCCTCTCGAGGGCCGTTGTGCGAGCTTCGTCTCCTTGAACGTTGTTTGTGGTTGCCATCGAGCGAGTCAGCACCATGCAACTCTTTTGTCCGGGAAGCGTTTGCTATGGCTTTCGAATATGAAAACAGATTCGTCAGTCTTACCACCGGTTTCCCACAAATGGCGCCAACTGATGATATCGTGAAAATCACCAGTGAGCTACACAGCCTTCACACGCTCGAGAGAATACCTACAAAGAAAAAGAAGACCTAACAGAGAGCACCGGTGTGGTGCCAGCCAAATACCCTCTGAAGGTCAAATTAGAATTATTCTCACAACTTTAGAATGCTAGAGAGGGTAAAATTATGCGTACCTCGATTTATGAGAGTATTGGGCTTTTATAGTAGAGAGTTGACACTTCTTCCTTGATCTCGAAGTCTTTTCCTTCTAGGACTCTACACGAGTAGTCCCAAACGTGGTCAACAAGATATTTCCTTGTAGAAGAGATTTGCAAGTATCTTCCGGAATCCTTGTCGCGCTAGGATTCTATTTACCCTTGGATTCCACGGCGATTAAGCTTGTCTCGCAAGTATGCTACATCCATAAATAACGGACCTTCGAACAAATTGGGCTTGCCCTCTACTGGCCCACGGACATGGATCCATCAGGCCTATTCTCGGGCCTCATCAAATTACATTTTTACCCTCATCACACACTATGCACTCCTTCGGTGTCCATCGGACGACGAAGGGGGAAGGTGGGGTTTAAAGGGAAACCCCACCTTCCTCCTGCTAGTTTATTAGACTTGCTCAGGAGTGCATAGTGCATGCGATGCGCAGCAGTTTTTGAGACTTGCTCTGTGATCACACGCACTATGGTACACCCTTCCTTAGGCCAAGTGCTTATAAGGCAAGGGTGAGAGGCGTCTCTCCCCGATGTGGGATTGAACAAATTCGTGAGGGTGGCATCGGCTCCTTGGCTTATTCCCAAAGCGAACAATACCTGATTGGGGAAAGATTCGTTCCTCCCACACCTATTCAACATTGTAATCATGGTTTAAAAAGCCTAGCTTAAATGAACAGGAAAAATTAGTGATATTCGGTTTTGTGGTGACATAATATATAATATAATTATTATTTGATTAATATTATAAATATATAAAATCTGTTTATAATGATAAAAATATTCATTAAAACATCTAAAAAGTTGACTAAATATCAAGATAATCCAATTTATCTAATTTCCACATTATGGCATGCCTATTAACACCTTATTAGAATAACAATACCTCTATTCAGCCAAAAAAAAAAAAAAAAAAAA
>JARYZH020002242.1:0-17339 GCA_030021035.2 Notholithocarpus densiflorus | reverse complement strand
TGTTATATTACTAGTAAAATGGTAATAAAAATTATTGTGAGTGATTTAAGAATGCCACATAAATAATGATAGCAGAGGGAACTACAGGCACAGAGATAGGTACTGTCAAGGAAAAAATTCTATCATGTGCAATGAAAAACCATTGACAGCGATAGTTGAGAGTGCACCATCACATGTGGAATGATTGAGGATCATAAATTTGTAAGGTTAAGGTAAAGAAAACAAAGCCATGCATTTTAACAGATGGAGTAGCCCACAATAAAATGGAATGATAGGAGAATATGCACAACTGGCTGAAGTAAAGAAGTTAAGCATGAATCAGATTCTGTTATGCTGTACTGCCAAAGGATGCATTAACAGGTATCCTAGTCAAAATCAAATTTTTAGTTTTCAACAACCATGCATATATTGCACGTCAGAATTTTCACAGAAAATGAATAACCATATTGTCTCTAGTTCCATTTCAGAGATCAAACATGAGTCTAGACAAGAAGCAAAGAAAATAACTAGCACACAGCTAATAAATTGGAGTTGAAGGCTAAGCTTAGTATGATAAGAATGTAATCATAAGTAGACAAAGTAATCATCACCAAAAGAAGCAGATCACAATAAAGAGGGGATAGAGAGATGGTGAGACCATACACTACTAAACTTGAAGAGAGGACATATCATAAAACTAGTAAATGGTCAACAATATATATATTTGTAAAGAAGGGATCTAACAAATGCAACATTGGTATAAATAGACAGAATTAGACCTTACCAGCCTTCAGGAATGAAAAGTGCATCACCTGCATGAAGAACAACCTTCTGCGAGTACTCCATTGTGCATTTTGCTCTTGGATAAGTTGAAAAATCAGGGTTTTCTAAAGCAACAGAACTGCCAAATGCACAAAAGATTTTTTTTTTTTTTTTTTTTAATTGCAGGCCACACAAAAATTGAAATCTGAAAATTATTTATGTCATTGAGCAAAAATTAGAAGTATCAGCATTTCATAAATCTTATGGGTAGAGAAGAAGCAAATAATTAATTTCCTGTTGCCAGTATTGAAAGTAGCATACCTATGGTTTGAGGCCTCACCATAATTGGCAATGGGTATAACATTGGAGTAGCAGAAGGAGGCCATAAGACAACTGCATAGCACGGAAGCTCTTATGTTAAGTGCCCATACAAAAGAAAACTATTTTATGCAAACCCCCCCTCCCCACCAACAAAAAAAGACATGTTGAGTTATTTAATATTCAAGGCTGAATGTGTTGGGTGCGCGTTATACACCAATGTTATTGATAGACCAAAATCTCAGTATCTCAGCTCATGATGTCATCCCCTGAAAACTAGCCATGAAATGCCAACCATCTCAGTGAAACAAATCAGCAGTCAACATTTTGTGGATATAATGATTCATAAGGTATATATAAATGTTACTTCCACTTAATTGATTGTATCCTCAAATACATTTAAGCCAATGTGAACTTGTGCTTTGCAAAAAGAAATGCCTAACATGGTTTTGCAACTGAAAAGGAAATAACAGTTTTAAAAGTTGCAAGACCCCAATCCCCCCTTTCATTCCCCTCCCCCCCTGTCATTTGATAAGGTAATTAGGTCATCCACTCTTGGCATGCATATGGGCCATCCATGGCAAAGGAAACCAAAATAATGACTTCACCTTGTTTGCAGCCAGCAACTACGCACAAAAGGTTATGGTGTGGATCATAGTGAGTACTTGATCTAGCTTGAGCATTGTTCATCCACAAGTTGATAGATGCTAGTGCTTTCCTCCCCAAAAATGCAGGCTGCAGAAGTAACCAAGCTTGATTAGAAAAATAAAATCTTTGAAAGAACACTTTTGCAGAGAGCAATGGACTAGACAACGGTAGATAGTGAAAAGAAATATACTTACTGTTTCAATATCTTCCCTCAAAGTTTCCAACTGAACCTTCTCTTCATTATCAGCATTCATAATTGGTGTCTAAATAATAAAATACTCAAAGTTGTTAAACCTTAACTCTCTCAAAGGCAAAGTGCAACCTAAAAACCGAAAATTGATACATCCAAATCAAAATAAATACAAATTTATGAATTATACAAAAGCCCATGAAGTTGGAACCTGTGCTAAATAGATTTGTTCAGGAGCACCTTCTGCATGCTCTGCATAACGCCCAATTAGGCCATGACCTTCCAATTCAGAATTGGCACAACCAAAATCTCTGTTTTGCATTCGTTGCTTACAATAACCAATGAAGGTAGAAAATGGTAATGGAACCTACAAAAAGAAAGGGAATTTGTTACAGATATGTACAAAAAGCAATTATTTTATTGTAATTTAAAAAAAAAAAAAAAACTTTATTTTTTTTTCAAGTATCATTTGTAACATTAAATATCTCATGTTTAATTATTTCTTTAAGGATTATACTGAATTTAGGCCTCCACAATACCAGACCCTACTCGTTCCTAAATTTCCATTAAGTTAAAGAAATCAAAAATTCATCTAATGACTTTATAAATAGAAAATTAATAACTGCAAAAGCAATAGGTAGAACAATCTTTGTAGCTATGCTACTCAAGCATACACAAATAAAATTTAAGCGTATGTGCATTAAGGCTTATTCTTTAAGGCCAAAATCAAATATATTAGTCACAGTGTCAAGAAGATCATGCATCATGCACACACATTTGAACAAGAATTTTAGGCTAAAACACACTTTTGACTCCTAGAATTTATTCCAAATTTCATTTTCATTCCTCAGTGCCATGTTAGCACTTTGTCACATATCGTAATTGAGTTCTTGAACAAATTTGAAACATATCCCATTACAAAAATTGCATACATGGCAGACAAAGTGCCGCCATGGCACGTTAAAAAAATTAATGTGGCATGGAATAAATTTACCATAAAAAGAAGAAGGGGAAAAATTAATACCTTTTTAAATATTTTAGGGTCCTAATTGAAACTTTTTAAATTTTAAAGTACAACAAACTTGAGCCAAATTTTGAGAACTGAAAAGCATATCTCAGCCATAATTTCAAGGAAAATCCCAAATCTCCTAACAATTTCACTACATAAAGTACCAATGAGCTCTAGCTCAATTGGCATTTCCTCCCCTAATAAGTGCTAGGTGAAGAGTGAAATCGTAAGTTTAAGACCCATTAGATGCGTATGTAACTTACCAATCAATTTTTACAAATGGCATTAACTCCACATCTAATTTCATCCACCATAACAATATCATTTGCAAAAGACATACCCCCCAAGGAACTTTCTACAGAGCGGCGTGAATCTCTCTAAGTCTCGCCTCTCACTCTCTGTCTCGCCTCACTCTTCTTCTTTTTTTTTTTTCCTTTTTTTTTTTCTTCGCATGTTCCATTTGGTTTTGCCGTTTTGGACCAATGTTATGTTATGTTTCCTTGGTACTGTACTGTGTTTGAGATTTGTGTCCAAAAACATGCTTGTGTGAATGACTTGTAGTTGTATGTTACTTCCTTTTTACCTTTTTGTTCAGTTTGCCTTGATTGTTCCTTGCCCGTGAGTGGATCTTTACTGAGAAAAGAATGCAAAACTCATGTTATCTCTCTCTCTGGTCTCAGAGATCGAATCATGGCAGATTATGAGGACTATGAGGTTGTAATTTTTCCAGACTTCAAAGAATTCACCCGTCAATTGGAAAAAAAGAAGAAGAAAAAGGCAAAGGCAAATCTGATCCCAATATCCATCAAAAAACAAAAGCAAACTCGTTTTTCTCAAACTGTGACTATTGCCCTCAACCCCCTATGTCCACCCTTGCCCCCTTTATGTCCACCCTTGCCCCTGTCTGCCCCCTTGCCCTTGAACTTCACGGACTTTACCCATGTTGGAAATGGATCCCTGAGACACAGGTATGTGCTACATTGTGTGGGTGAGTGCGTCTCTTTTCTTTTTTATGAGAAGGTTTTCAATTAAATCTGCTTGTTTCTCAGCTTTGTGAACAGGAACGAAATGAATTTTCTCTCAATGGACAGTCGTTGTTAGAGCGCTACAACATAATTAAGGTTTTATTTCTTCTTCTTCTTAATATCCATCTATATATGCTTTATAACTCTTTATTAATTCTTTGATTATGAACAATTGGTGTAGGGTACAAATTTTGAATTTGTGAGACTTGTGAAGATCCAGTTGATTCCCAGTAGTGGAATAACGTATTTTATTCAATTCGAGGCCAAGCCCAGCAGTACCGAGTGCACTCTGAAAACCTTTGAAGGTTCCATGTTCAAGTCTTATGTCCATTCTAATAGTAGTTTGTGGCCCATGTCTTGTAAACTATTAGGCCCCAATTCTCAACGGTATGTGCTTCCTCCACCCGGCGTGTGGACAATACAACCAGACAATACAACCAAGAATTGTTAGGGAAAGTTTAGTTTGCGTAATGGTTGGGTGGTGTGGGATTTAGATTGTTGGATCTTAATCGACTGTTGTGGCTATAATAATTTGCTTGTTTTATCTGTACATGTAATAGTTTTTTGGCTGGTTTGAACTTTTAATGACCTGCAACCAATATTGTTAATTTTATGATTGTAGATTGATAGTGAATACAATCCTCTCCATTTCATACACACAAAACTAATGTAAAATAAACGAATTAAAGGATTGGCAAGAGCAAACATAGTTTTGCGGACAATTGAAGATCTAGCATAAGATTATTTTCTGAACAAGAGAAGAACATGCTAGCATTATCATACTTGGATCCTAAATACCATAACAACAGTACCACAAAACTTGTTTAGTCAAGCATAGTAACACTCATAGTTCGTTAATTACGGTACACATATCATACCATAAGTATACGAACGGTATAATTCGGATTCTTTACCATATATATATATATATCTATATATATATATTCGGAGATAAATACAATGATTTAACATATTATTGTCATATACGGTAATTCAGATTCTTTGCCATATATATATATTTTTATTTATTTATTTTGGAGATAAATACAATAATTCAATATATTATAGTCATATAGAAAATTATTTTAATATCATGAATAAATCAATGATAACACTAACAAATTACACCATTTTAACTTTTTTACTATTTACTAGTTTGGGCGGCACATGCTGCCCCTTTGAGTGAGAAAATTATGATAAAACTACTACTATTTGAAGAAGAAAGAAACCATGTATTTAAACTTAGATTAACTATTTTAATATATGAGTATTTATTTGTCATGATAGTTTAGAACTTATTTGCTAAAGGCAACATTAACTCACTAAAAGCTTCTAAGAGTGAAAATGAATATCATCTTTTTCCAATAATAAGCAACTGAGTTTTGCTAAAACATTGTCACAATATTTCAATTTTTACAATGAATGATGTCATATACTACAATTGAAGGTCTTCATCAAATACTTGCAATTATCCACAATAAAGATTTTGTTATTCGTACTTCATTTTTTATTATCTTTCATTTTATGAGTCTAGCCACGATATTCGACTTACTTAATTTTTAATGAACACCTATATATATATATAAAAGAAAAAAAAAAAGGATAACAAAAGACGTGCCATTGAAGTTTCCATTAGATAAAATTTTAAGTCTAGAATATTTAACCTAGGAAAATCAATGTTCCAAGTATGACTACCACATAAAACTCAAAATACAAAAAAAAAAAAAAAAAAAAAATTGGGATATTAAATTTAGTAGGGGTATGTAGGGACTGGGTCTGAGCACTTCTGTTATTGGAAAAGCGAACTCAAGCCCAATTAGCCCAACACAATAAATTTATAGAGAATGGGTTTAAGAACTAGGCCTTAGTGAGGATAACAACGAATAAACATGATTATGGGACGACCAAGTAACAAGAAAATGGGCTTTAAGTGTGAAAATCTATCCTGGACACCGGTCCGAGGAGCTATCTTGTTCCTATTATCTCCTCAGTGCTTGGTTCTTAAGGTTACAAAGATGATACAGGTTGCTACAGTGTTTTCTACTTCCAATCTCCGATCCCCATTTCTGGAGGAGTCCTTTACATTATATACCCTCCTTCGGTTGATCTTGGTCTTCCATTTGTTAATCATGCAGGTCACTACTTGAACGCTTGTCCTATCAGCTGTCGTCCCAAACCTTCTGTGAGTTGCAGCAACCAAAACAGCACTGTTCAGGGGTCATTTCCCCATTAATGCGGCCAAAACGTTAGTTGTGGGCATTTAATGTGGAGGTGACAACTTCTCCTTGAATTTCTCCTCCTCTAGGCTCCCATGGCTGACCCACGGTACTTGTCCTTTTTCTTGGGACGCTCTACGAAACTGCCCTTGATGGCGTGCTGCTCTTCCCTTCTATGATCTTGGTGCCGAGGACATGATTGTCCTCGGTGATGCTTCCTGGTAATTAGGACTTCCTTCATTCGTCCTCAGACATTTTTTCCTCCTCGACATGGGCCTTGGGCTTAGCATAAAGTAGGCCGGGGTGGCTAGACTCTTTGACCCCACAGGGTATTTTAGACATTTTACAATGGAACTTTTTAAGAATCATAAGATTTCAAAATAGTTTAACTAAGAGAGGAAAAGTTAGGGCACTTTCTCGTTTTTAAAGTTTAGGGAGGAATGAAATTACCCCAAACTTAAAGGACCCAATTTTATTTCTTATTTTCGGTGTGAAACTGTCATTTTTTTTTTACTTTAAATTTTAAACAGTGTGTAAAAAAATAAAAACAAACAAACAAAATCAGCCAAAGAAAACTGTGCTTGAAAAAGTGAATTTTGGCTTATCAAATTTGACTAAACAAAACAAAAACAAAAAAAAGTCTAGGAACATAACAAAATATCACCACATTTTCACAATACCTCTATTCTCAACTGTAGTGGATCTCAATCTAATATTTTATTATCTTATTTTGACCTATAAGGAACTTACATTTCAATAGTTGTGAAAATATTGTGAAAACAACAAAATATCATGACATTTTCACAATACAATACCTTTATGTTTTAGTTGTGCTATATCTCGATCTGATATTTTATTATTTTATTTTATTTTAGTTTGACCCATAAGGAATTGACAAATGTGACACAACATTTTCACAATATCTCTATATTTACATTGTAATTATAATGTAAATTTATATTATAGACACACAATATTTACCATTTTTTTTGCAAATATAATATTTGCCACTTTTTGTGTGTTTAGCCTATAATATTTTTACAATACTTTTACAACAAATCTTCAAGGGTAAGTTATTAATGATTTTAATTTAAACCCACCACTAAAATTATTTTTTCTTCACCAATAATAGTCAATAATAACTTGCTACTTAAAATTTATTGTAAAAATATTGTAGACATAACATTTTTTTAATATTAAAAAAAATTTCTCACTGAAACTCACTGTTTTGGTTTACTACAAATGACAAAAGTTGAATAAACCAACACTACTGTAGCTAGAGCCATCGGCTCCTTTTTGTTAGGAATATGAAATAATTGATGTAATCACTTTAGTTAAGTAGTTAGCTAGTTGGTTGAGATTATGGTGAGTTAGTTAGGATTTGAGCACATGTAGCTCATTTAACAAATAGCTTAATTCATAAAACACATGTTGAATTAACTAGCCAATTATCTTTAGACTTAGATACCACCTTGCTCTTTACCACCATATCGTCTATGTAGACCTCAATGCTTCTTCCTAATTGAGGCTCGAACATTCTCGTCATCATCCTTTGATAGGTTGATTCGGCGTTTTTTAGACCGAAAGGCATCACCTTGTAATGATAGTTTCCGATGGGGGTGACAAAAGCAGTCCTCTCCTGGTCTTCCAAGGCTAAGGGTATTTGGTGATATCCTTGGAAGGCGTCCAAGAAGCTCATCCGAGGGTGTCCCACTGTCGCGTCCACCAACTGATCTATTTGTGGCATGGGGAATAGATCTTTTGGGCAGGCCTTATTTAGATCGGTAAAGTCCACACACACTCGCCACTTGCCACTCTTTTTCTTTACCACCACAGTATTAGCCAGCCACTCATGGTAAAACACCTCATTGATAGCTCCTGCTTGCTTAAGCTTTCTCACATCTTCCTTAACAGCATCTGCAGTGCAGAAAATTCGATCCCTTCCATCCCTTTACACTGTCCTACAAAATGGAGGCGTGGGCCACAAATATTTAAGTTAACCGGAAGCCTACACTCTATCACTTTCATCTTCTCTGGGTTCAACCATCTAGAAATGCTCTGCTTTTCACTTGCACTATTCCAATTCAAGGTTAATTTGTCAAGGAAAGTAGTCAACCATTAAGATCTCGCCTTCAATTTTAGGAGCTTGTGAAAGTAGATGAAAAGAATAAGTATAGATACTTTTCGACATTAATGTTAGAATAATAATTAAATAATTAAATTTATCTTTTTTTTTTACTGTTTAAATTTCCGAAATAGCAATTATTTATCATTGTGTCATAACAGCTGATTCTGTATTCGAAAAAAATCTAGAATGGAATTGTCGTTGTAAAGCTGCAAAAAACGATCTATTCCTTTACAGTTATGAAATTGTCCTTTTCAGCGCTATTGAAAGTGTTAAGTGTCCATCTTTTGCAATGGCTAGTTGTCCTAAACATGGTGTACGTACCAATCAAAGTTGAGATTCACCATAAATTCCCGAATAAATTGTTCTTGATAATATGGTGGTGCGAATAGCATCTTCTTTTTGTTAAAAATGAGACAATGGAATGCTTAAAGTTGATCTTCTGATAGTTGACAAAAGATATCCATACCAGCATCACTAGCTATGTAGTATTTTATTACAAGCCAAGTTTTTTTTTTTGAGAATCTTTACAAGCCAAGTTTGAAAAAGCAAGTTAGGAAGAAATCAGGAGTTCATAAAAACACACAATTCCATAGCAAGAAATCAAGAGTTCATAAAAACACACACAATTTCACATAATTTTTTGAACATATAAACAAATAGGCCTTCAATCATATTGTATACAATGATGTTAAGACCACAACTAAAGTCACAATTTTATTATAATTTGTTCACGTGGCGAGTTGTGAGTGGTGGAGTTATAGACCTACATAGACCCATCACATATACTCCACCACTCACAACTTGCCATGTAGACGAGTTGTGGCAAAAGTTATTTTATTTTCGGTATGAAGGTGTGAACCACTTCCTCATAACTCTATATATTTTTTGTCATTTTAAATTTTATAGAGATACTTATATTAATTAAAGAATTTGAGTCAAATTATTACAAAGGATCTTTTATTCTTTCCTTTTATTTTCTTTTTAAATAAATGAAGTGAAATTTTGAAAAATGTATAATAAACTTATATTTTGGTATTATTGGTCATTTCTATTTTGATAGATATGATAAAATTAAAACCTATAACATCTGTTTCATGATAAGTGATTTCTACCATAAAGTCAAGATATCAATTAGTTTTTTTTGGTAGGCGGCTCAACGATAATGAGACTTTATTAGTTTGGGAAAATTATTGTGTATACCCGGAGTACCATAAATGCGTACTTCCTCCTCTCACATGAATGGCGGGTCCTACTAATTAAATTCATGGTGGGACCTACCATTCATGTGAGAGAAGGGAGTACACATTTATGATACTCCGAGAGTATCTAATAATTTTCTGTTAGTTTGGCAGCTAGTGGAAAGTCTAAAACCCACCATTATACGTCTGTAAACCACCATTATAGACAACTGAAAATCTAATAACAAAACTTAACACTAAAAGTGTGGTCAAATGGATGAATGCAATTGCACTACAATTTGCAATAAATATAAATATATATATATATATATATATATATATATATATATTGTATGCACTTGGAGAAATTCCTCCACGATAGTCGGAGCCATCAGCCAAGTTCTATTCTAAGTTCTAACCCTAAAATAGATAAATAATATGTGTGTGTGTTTTTTATTTTATTTTATTTATTTTATTTTATTTATGGGTGTGCACACCAATGCATGCACTGTGATAGGCTACTGTATTATAATTGATAAGCCCTGCCCTATAAAAATGAATCTAAAATCAAGGGAATCATGATCCACATACTATATTAGGTTCATGAAAATAGATAAAACACATTATCTTAATTAGAAAACCGAAGAAACTATAACGACATTAGAATTTAGCCAGCTTGTTAAGCTCTAGATATACTATTTTATTCTGTGTTTGCTGCATTATTTTTCTACCCATAAAAAACAAGGTAGTCATTGGTTAGATCACACATTCTATGATATTCAGTAGTCATTATCAATTTCAGAGTCAACTTAATTAAGGAAAGAAAGAGAGAAAGAAATAAATACAAAAGAATCCAAAGCTTATTGGTGTTTTTTTTTTGGTCCACTTGTTTGTAAATTGATGTTATAATAGTTAAATATGTACTATATGCTTTAAAAAAAAACAAATGGATAAGTAAAAATAATAAGAATATAGGTTATGGCGTGCATATAGCAAATGGTAACTGGGGATTACGAAATAAATTATAAATACATTAGGTTTTCACTTTCAAAACTTGGCATAGCCATTGGTCGTATCACTGATTTCAGGATTCAGATCTTCTAAAATTCTTAGGGTACTTTATCAAATAGATTTATTTTAATCTTGACTTTTCATTTTATAATAAATGTCTCAGATGATGCCACATCATTAATTAATTAAAAATATCCTTAAAATACAAGTGACACATCAGCTATTAAAAAATAAAATTGACACATCATATTTTAAGTCAGAAACTCTATTACCGTCTCTTTCGTTTCACCTCTCTGTTCATCGCCGGTTCTGCCAACACTGACGGCACAGCTTGTCTCCAGCGAGATCTCAACACCAACGACGATAGACAATTTGATCAAGATGAAGTCCACGCAACCCAATCTCTGAGATCTTAACATCTAAACCCACACAACACTCCCTCTCTCTCTCTCTGAATATATCTCAAAGAGTGCAATTTATATAGTTCAACTCGTTCCAATGAAATTATATCCTTATTATGTGCTTTTTTTTTTACTTAATACAATGTAAACCTTCATTCGTATAATGCGTTGTGATTTGTATTTGAATGAGGCCGCATCTATATCATAGATTTATGCAAAATCAATTTCAAGCCATAAAGAAAAAAAGAAAGGTAATTAATAAAAGAACAAAGAAAGAGAAAAGAAGAAAGCCAATGATGGCACCAAAAGTTGAAACGTAACCATGAAATTAAGGACCTGCTATGGTCATGAAATTGGTGGACACTGATGGCACAATCTACCTCCAGCGAGAGTCATGATTGTGAGATTGGGTTTCAGATCTGTGTTTTAAAACCTCCGGCGAGGGTCACGCTGTGAGATTGGGTTTTAGATCTGTGTTTTTTAAAGTTTATGAAAATTAAAAAAAATATTAAAATATCTGACATGTAAAATTTTTTTTTTAATTAGTTGACATGGCATCATTATTTTAAAGTTTTGTTATTAAATTAATGATGTGGCATCATCTAAGACATTCATTATAAAATAAAGAGTCAAGATTAAAAGAAATCTATTTGGTAGAGCACCCTAGGAACTCTAGAAGATCTGAATCCCTGATTCTATGATATGTAGACACTCATAAGACATTAACTAGGCTTGAGTGGGAAAAAAAAACCTTGATGGTGGGGTTACCAAATTAAAAAGTCCACTTATGTTTATTTATTTATTTATTTTTGCTAAGAAAGTCCACTTGTTTATATTATTAGATATAATTTTTTTTTTCCTTAAAAAAAGTTATAAAAGATTTAAATACCATATCAAGAAAACACAAAAATAAATATACATGAAGTTTTTCCTCAACAAAAAAAAGAAAAGAAAAAAGAAGTGTCAATCAATTTTTTATATATGTGAGATTTGAACCTCAAGGGGGTGTTTGGTATTATTATTTAAACAACGGTTTTCGTTATTTAAACAACACAACACGTATTTTCACAACATTTTTTCATCAACATGTATTTCTACACTTAAACAACATTACTAAAACAATGTTACCAAACAGGCCCCAAATCTCTTATTTAAGAAAAATAAATTTTACCAATTAAACTAACTATAACACACAAAGTAGAAATGAACAATTCTGCTGAATCCACTTAGTGAGCTCATTCATCTTTAGGGGCTGCTTTTCCATAGGTATTAAGCACTAGTGTGCGGAGGCATTGCATTATTTCTAATCTGTCACTTGTGCAAAATCCACAGTAAAACTTTAGATGAACCATGATCTAATATTTTCATAAAGGAAAAAGCAGTCTTAGATGTCAATATACAATGCTTTTAGTGAGACTAATTGTAGTCATAATTTTCTACTTTCTTTCAATTCACTTTAACAACATTAAGAGGAAAAGAAAAACATTTTATATTTGTAAAACAAAACAAATATAAGAAAGATACTTATTGCTCACAAAAGATGAATCTAATTAATCAGAGCTTAAGCAGAAATTGTCCTCCTACACAACTAAAGCCTTAAAGGCATACAAATTGATCCATAATTGGATAAAACAATAGAAGACAACATAAATGAACTAACTAAAAACACAATTAGTTTCTGATAAAAAAAATCAACAACTAAGGCAACCTATAGCGACACATTGGACACAAATTACTCGTCCCTAACTACAGAACAATGCAGTCTTGATGATAGATATGAGAGCATGGCATACGCCTAGCTTTTGAACCAATAGAAGACTCATCCAAACACACTGCACATTCCTCACTAGCCAAACCCACTGACCCTTGTTCAATCCTCACCACCTCCAACCCCATTATTGATTCTTCACTCGCTGGCCTCACTGCCTCTTCATCATCATCATATTCTTCTTCTTCCATGTTATAATCACCATCATCATAATCTTCATCATCCATGTAATCCAACCAATTGACATCACCATATTCTTGTTCTTGTTTTTGATCTTGTTCTTCCCCGTCAGCACTATCTGACATGGTTTCAATGAGTGTTATTGTTGTCTCCGTCTCTGTCTCTGTCATGGTGTGTGACTCTTCTGTAGTAATGTGAAACTCAAAGTCAGAGAGCCTTGAAGACAAGGATACAAGAGCTTCAAAAACAACCTCTTCTCCCTGTGAATTTAGACCAATGAACGGCATGTAAACTTGCAAATCTGGCGGTGGTAGCGATTGTTGCACCCATGCATTAACGTTCTTGCTATCAGCTTCTGCTTCTGTAATAATACCAGACATGTTGTTGAAGAATAATAATAAAGAGAATCTGATCAACTTAAAGAACGAAAAAACTAGAAAAGTGAAACTGTGAAATCACAACAACGACGGAGTTTTAGACTTGGGAGTGTGATTGTGAGAGAAAGTGGAGTTATGGCGAGCGATATATATAGTGAGAGGGATGAGAAATTGCTGCAGGGTTTTCCCTTAATTTTCGACTTCAACACGGTAAAACAAGTTCTATCCAGAATGGGGGACCCCTTAGAAAGTTGATTCAAGGGCTTATTTCTCAAGAAACCAATCGTTTGGAAGTTAAAGATATTATGCTTGATGTGGGCTGGGATTGGGAGAAAACAACTTTTGAACTTCCGGATGAAGTTAAGGGTTTGATTTGTGCAATTCCCATGTCCACCTTAGGAGGTGGCACGGACAAATTGGCTTGGGCCGGGTCATCTAAGGGGAGCTTTGATGTCAAGAGGGCATATGGGATTGTTATGGAGTCTTCAAATGCTATTGCCTTTGCGGCTAGCTAGATTTGGAAGGTAGATTTGCTTCCAAAGGTTAGAATGTTTCTTTGGTTGTGTGCTCACAATAGTATCGATGTCAAGGTGTGTTTGGGTAAAAAAGGAGTGGTTCAAGATGAAGTGTGCCCTGTTTGCTACAATGGGGCTGAAACTATATTGCATGCCTTGAGAGATTGCTCTCACCTGAAACATGTCGGCTTGAGAACAAAACCGTGCGGGCTTGGCTCTCCAAAGCGGACAAATAGCTTGTGCGGGAAATCCCCCACACATCCAGTATTATTAGTTTTTTTTAGTTGAGTTCAATATTAGTCATGATGTAGATCATCATGTAATATATATATATAAAACTATCAAGTTTTTATAGATTCTTCCTCGATAACTTGAGATATATTTGGTTTAATTTTTCAGTGTTAATTCTCTCTTGGCCAAAATTAATGTTACGAGCCCAAATTTTTTTTAAAGACGTTGTGAATCATGACAATAAATTGATGATTTAACTAATTGGCACTACTTTATGTTTCCAATCGAGATATTTAAGATTCAAATTCTCCCTCCCACGCCTCAACTATTGAATTATTTTTTATAAAAAAAAATGGAGCTTTAGTGAACCAAAATAGAGAAAAAATTTGTAATCTTATTTATACATCTTAAATTTTTGGATTATTGCATGAATTTCAATTAACTCAATTAGTAAAATTCATTTTACTTGAATAATTAAAGTATCTATCAAGTCAAAACTGCTAAAAAATTGAAACCATAAAACCATAAAAATAAGGATATAGATGGTTTGAGTGTTTAGGCATTATCAGCAAACATAAAAATGTTACCTCATTGATTTGGATAGGTTAAAAAATGCAAATTTATGTTGGTAACCAGAATTGTTCTATTGAAGGTCATGCACACGCGAATTATAGAGTTCGAATGATTCACACCCACAATGTTATTAGAATTCAACTCCTCTCACTACAAAAAACGCGCTTTTAAGCTGCGTTTTTCGAAAACGTAGCTACAGGGGTAATTTGAGCTGCGTTTTTGGAAAACATGCCTCCACCCCTGGATGTATAGCCGCATTTTCTAAACGCGGCTATAGACCAGCTCTGAAGCCGCGTTTTGTGATGCTGAGGCTGCGTTTAGCTAGATAGGACTTAAGCCGCGTTTTTAAAAACGCGGCTATCGACCCATCTGGGGAATTTTTTTTTTTTTTTCAATATATCCCATAGCTGTGTTTAACAAACGCATCTTAAGGGTTTGTTTGGATAGAACTTATTTTGCTGAAACTGAAAACATTGTAACAAAATAATTTTTAAATGTGTAAATAGTGCCATGTGACCCATTTTTAATGAAAAAATTGTTAAAAAGTGATATTTATGGGTCCATAAATAGTGCACAAATGCACTGTTTACGTTGAAAAGTCAACCTTTGCGTTGGATAGAGATTAATATGGCGTTTGCGTTTTGCTCTTTTTTTTTTTTTTTTCGTGTTTCAGAGACAAAATTTAGCTGAAACGATTACTGTTTATGCACTGTGCATGAACAGTAACCGAAAATTTTGACTTTTCAGCACATTAGTGTCCCGTGTACTGTTTATGAGACTCACAAACTTCACTTTTAAGCAATTTTTTCATTAAAAATAGGTCTTACGATACTATTTACACATTTAAAAATTATTTTCCTATACTATTCACACATATTTTGCTACACATTTAAAAATTTTAAAAATTATAAGTTTTATATAGTTTTCAATTTTAGCAAAATAAATTCTAGAGAGCTGCGTTTTATTAAACGTAGCTTAATCATGTCTGGAGAACGCAGCTCTATAAATGTTTAAGAATCAAACGCAGCTCTAGGATTGCTATAAATTGAAAAAAACCCTAAATTTCAACCCAACTGAAAAAAACCTTTGAAAAACACTCTCAGCTCTCTCAACCTAGCTCCCAATCCCTAATCTAACCACCGTGCTCTCAACCAACCCACAAACCTCACGCCTCTTAGCCTCCCTCATCAATCGGTAAGCTCTCTCTCTCTCTCTCTCTCTCTCTCTCTCTCTCTCTCTCTCATAGATCCTCTCTCTCTTTCTCTCTCATCGATCCTCTCTCTATTTGTAGGAATCGTTTTTCTGTTCGCGCCATTTTCAGTAAGGAGGAGAGTTCATTCGTCGACTTCACCGACGCAAGGAAAAAGGGCTTTCCAATTGCTCCAATCAAAACCCATTTCAGGTACGCTTCGATTTTCCAACGGCCCCGATCGAAACCCATGTGAAATTTTGTCCCCTTTTATGTTTCCTCCCCCTATTGAATTAAACATATCGTTGGGTAATCTAAGAAGTTAATCCCTGTTAAATGTGAAAGATGTTTTGTAGTAGTAGTAGATATTAATGTGCTAGATGTTCAAGGACATCTTCTAGCCCTTGATTTTTACCTCCATCGAGTTTCATGGTGTATATCTGCCATCATATTCAAATTCCTACTTTTGATTTTAAAAACAACGCAGATTCTTAAATCTGGAGGGCTTTTGTGAACCCTGGTGCTTTTGCACAATAATGGTCATCCCAACGATAGTATTATTTTTAATTTTGTACCATAAAGTGATACTTATAAAAAAAAAAAAAAATACTATTAAGTGTTATATACTTATATGGAGTAAACTAACTCTTGTGAATGAAATGCAGTTAGTAAATCCCAATGGAATAATTCTTTTGATCCTCTTGAATAGGATAACTGATACAATGTGAGATTTGAAGCAAACAATGCTTAATGAAATTTTCAAACATTACTGTCTAACAGCCTTAAAAAGTCTCACAATTTTAAAATCAGTTGCTTGTATGACTGATGTATTTAACTTAGTTTGATTGTTGCTTGGGATCTGTATATGACTAAGATATATTCCACTGAGTTCAGCATATGTTAGATTTGGAAATTTTAGCAAAGTGTTATGTTTTCTTCAAATGTTTGGAATTTGGTACCACATTGTGTGATGTGGATTAATTGGAGGGAGAGAAATAATTGCATATTTGAAGATTCGGTACTTTCTGGGGATAAGCTCTTAGAGTTTTTTTGTGACCACTTTGTTTGATTAGTCTCGTACGTGGGGTTTTACTTCTTCAAAATCCATTCTGCTGTTTTTAGATTCACTTTTTTCTTGTACATAAGTTGTTTTGTTTTCCTTTGTTGCTTATACATATTTCCTTCATTTACTTCATCTCTTTGATGGAGTAGCTTCTTTTTAATACAAATTTTTCTTACCTATCAAAAAAAAAAAAAAAAAAAAATGTAGTAAAGTTCAACCTACCTTTACTGTCACTGTTGTTCTATCAGTCATGTAATCAGATGTGCCAGTTGTTATAGATGCTGCTTATATAAGATAAAAGCTATCTAATATTGTATAAACTCTAAAATATATTAGCTCTGTATGCTGCCATCTGTTGTTAATGAACTAACTGATAAATATACATATTACATTTGCCAAAGGTCTTTGGACTAAATGGCATTGCCTGATGAACAAGTGTGAAGCGTGATGTCTTGGGTTCAGTCTAGTATGGGCTTTTTAGCTATTTATGGAATTCACGTACAAATTGATGAACATAAATGTGAGCTGACAAATAATGCTGCTGCTGTATTCTTTAGTAATTATTATCATATAAATAG
>JARYZH020002241.1:0-17340 GCA_030021035.2 Notholithocarpus densiflorus | reverse complement strand
AAAAAAAAAATGAGAAGAAGAACAGTATTGTTAATTTAAACATTGATCCAATCCAAATGACCAATGAAGGTAGACTAAATGCACAATTTTTTATGAATACAAAATTCTTTCAAAACCATTCCGCTGGTATGTTGCAAAAGAAGGGACCTAAAGTTAGTAGAATTATATCTGACCACAATATGGGAATCAAAATCTGAAACTATTGTGAGATTAAACAAAGATGAGCAATAAAGATAAAATTATTTGATAATTAAATATATAAGGGCAACGTGTCTCCTCATCCAAGCTCTTAGGCAGCCCTTAAATTCCTTACACCCACTCCCAATATCCTCAAAATTAAACCCATAACAATCTAAAATATCAGCTTCTCCCTTCCCCATTGCCATGGCATCCAAACTCCAAAGTCAAGCACCAAGTCACTGAAATATCACCCACCCACTTCTCACCACAACCATAACCTTCAATTTTCACCTTACATAATTCCAAACCAATATTACCCAAATACAATTAACAAGTAAATGTCTGGGAAAGTGTAGATAACTCAAAAAAGTTTCAGATTTCCTAACCCATTAGAACTACTAATTTCACATTGGGAAATTCCTCATCCCATTCCCTATACAGTTATTTATAGTTTATTTAGACCCATCAATGTCATCCCTAGTACAAAGAGAAAAATCATCATTTTCCCTTGCCTTTATAGTTATACCCATAAAGTTTCGGCCTTAGCAAATATTTTAAAGTACAAAATTTTCTTGTTCAAAACTCACCCACTTCAGGTTTATTCATTCAAAGAAAGGAAGTGAATTTTTGTCATAAACTAACTATAAGCAACCTTAAAAATCAATAGTAAAAGATAAGCATAAGCTAAATGAAAGACAGCAAACTCCTTTGAAAAAAGACAATATATAGATAACAGAAAAGTAAAAAGTTTTAAACTTGAAAGCATTTTTATCAAATACCTTACAGACAATATATATGAGAGCAAAAAGTAAAGTTTTAAACTTGAAGGCATTTCATCAAACACTGACTAGCTTGAGTTGATCTTCATACCTTAGTGATCACTACTAGATTAAGCTGATTGCGAGGTGATATAACTCAACATTTGCATCATCATATTGTCATAATGTGTTCTTTGTTCTGCCATTTGACTAGCTTGTTGTTTCTCAAAATGTCTTCTTTGTTCTGCCACTTGAATAGCTTGTTGTTCGAGCATGCTTTTGAGGTGCTTTACTTCTTCTTTCAACTCTGCATCAGCCTCTATTATAACAATACATGGGATTAAGTACATGGGATTAACCTTGGACATGACACAAACAACTTGAAAAGGTTGAATGATGTAGGGTACTACTTTTATGGGAAAAACGCCGTCGACAAAGATCAATTTAAAACTGAAATACTTGTGAGAATAAATTGACAAATTGCAACCTATATATAAAGATTTAATAATAAACAGAAACAATTGCAACCTACATTTTTACTCTACGAGATTAAGCAAGTAATGTCCACAGTGAGGGAGGAATAAAAGACCAAAAAAAAAAAAAAAATCATATCTAAAATACAGAAAACCAAAACATATTTTGTCAAAATCCCAAATATACATAAGATGCTAAGATAAATGTATTTATGACAACTATGAAAAACAAGTTGAGAGAGAAAGAGAGAGCAGAAAATAAAACCAATGAGAATAAATTGACAATTATAAAGAGCATACCTGTAACAGTGCAGCAATAGTACCAAAAGAATTCCACAACAATGGAGCCAAATCTTGAAATAATTCTCTCTTCTAAAATAGAAAAAAAAAAAAAATTTAATTAGGCACACCTGTATAAGTGCAGCAATAGTACCAAAAGAATTCCACAGGGAAGGAGCCAAATCTTGAAATAATTCCTTGTTCTAAAAAATGAAACCAAAGACAGACAGAAGTTTATAATTATAACATACAACAACTAAATTGCATAACCATTCAAAGAAAAGAACATGGGCATATTTCATACAGAGTCTTCAAGAAAACCAGTCATTGCACAAATCCAAGTAGTTCAGTATCTATATTGTTCTTTTAGGCTATAAAGTCCAATTTTTTTCTTTTATGATAAAGAAATGTGAAATCTTCTTGTACAACCACAAGTAAACAGGTAATCTCAATATCAAAATCTCTTGCAACGTACTATCAAACTACTAGGTAAATTTATCCTAGTGGTTATGGAAAATCACATGTGATTGTTCGAATACTGAAGCACATATGCTTGGTCGTTGTACTAATCATGTAATTTCCTTTTTAACTTTGCTCTTGTTACGTATTTTTGCTTTGATTGTTGTCTTTATACCGTGTGTAACCAACTTCATAGCATATATGCAGTATGATCTATATCAAAAAATTTGATTATATAATCACGAGGCTCAGGGAAATGTTTTGTTCACTACCTAAAAAGAATAAGTTGGATCAAAAGTTTGACTTTCTTTCTGATTAGTTGGTTGTATATCAGATTCGTGCATGGAGTCAGCTAACGCATCCCAATTTAGTCAAACTTATTGGATGTTGTTCTGAAGCTTTTGTGCTTGTCTATGAGTATCTCCCCAATGGAAACCTTGGAGATCGGCTCTACTGCAAGAACAAAAGTGCTCCATTATCATGGCAAACTCGAATACACATTGTGACAGTGTTGTGCTCCGTCCTCGTTTATCTTCATTCTAGAAAACCTCACAGCATAGTACATGGTGACTTGAAACCCGCTAATATCCTTCTTGATACCAACTTTAAGAGTAAACTTAGTGACTTTGGAATCTGCTGTATATTATGCCGTGAAAGAAGATCAACCAATGATACAACACTGTGTCATTTTACTGACCCAAAGGGCACTTTCCATTACATAGATCCTGAGTTCTATGAAACAAGAAAGCTTACCAGGAAGTCAGATGTTTACTCATTTGGAGCCATATTACTACAATTGTTGACTAGCCGGAGACCACCTTTCAAGATGGAAAATGACGTGCAAGTTGCCTTAGATGCTGGAAAGTTGTCATCTCTGTTGGATCCTTTGGCTGGAGACTAGCTAATTGAGATTGCTCAATGTTAAGGACATATTTTATGTAATTGGCTAATTTTTTGACAAAATGCACTTTACTTATAATTTGGTAGATCTAGGATGTGTTTAATACTTCAAGAAACATGTTGTTCAAGTCTAGTATTAAAGCCATAAAGATTGGACCAAGAAACAAGTGAAGAAAAGTTGTTCACTAAAACTGGACAGATAGCTATCTATCCAGGTCTCAACAGCTGTGGACAGATAGCTATCTATCGAGAATTACGAAATCAAAATTTTCAAATATGATTTTCGGCCCATACTGACATATATGTGTAGGGTTTCTTTTCTCACAACCCTAGACATATATAAGGCTTATTTTAAAGGCCGTCACATAAGAGAATAAAAGGAGAACACAAGAAAAATGTGACCGATACCTTATTCTCTCTGAAAGAAGCTACTGGGTCTTTGCGCCTTAGGGTTTTGTAACCAAGAACTTCTTGATCTTCATTGTTGATGAAGTGAAGAAATTTGCAGCCAACAATCTTCTTCAAGTTGGTGAGTTAGTCACGTACTGGGAGCCGTGCATCTTTGGATAGTCACGTACTGGGATCCGTGCAAAAAGGGGTGGCGTTCATATATTGAAGAGTTTAGAGGTTCTGAAGCGGTAGAAAGTTTCTGTTATAAGTTCATCTATGGGGACTGTAGAGTCTAGGGACAAATGTTTTGTATTAGATCTGAAACTTCTCTTTACTATAGTGGATTGCTTTTTGGGAAGGTTTCCCCCCAGGTTGTTTACCGTGAAACTAGTTTGTTTAATTGGTTTTCCTGAGTCATCATATCTTGTCTTATTTATTTTTTCTGCTGCATAATATAGACATGATATTAATGTTTGTTTGTTTTAACAAGGTTTATTCATAATAAATCTAATTAACAACTTGGGTTTAAAACTTGTTAATTCTATCAACCGGGGTCTAAATTTCCTAACAAGTGGTATCAGAGCGGGTACACCATGATTGGATTAATTTTCTGAGTGTGATCCTTAACCCCTGTTGTCATGGATCGTGGACAATCTCTTTTGATTCCTCCTTTATTTGATGGAACTAATTATGCGTATTGGAAAGTTCGTATGAAAGTTTTTTTGCAGACTCTAGGTGAACAAGTATGGCAAGCTGTTGAAGTTGACTGGATTAAGCCAAAGGAAGCGCCGGTGAATTCGGATGAAGCAACAATCACAGCGGCAAATTTCAACAGTAGGGCCTTGAATGCTTTGTTTTGTGGGGTGACCAATGAGGATTCAAGAAAATATCATCAACGGAAGTTGCCAAGGAAGCATGGTCCATTCTTGATACCACCTATGAAGGTACCAAGGCAGTAAAGACTGTGAAACTTCAAAGACTCACTAGTATTTTTGAAGAAATAAGGATGGAGGAGGATGAGACCTTTGATGAGTTCTATGCTAAACTTAAAGATATTGCGAATTCTGCCTTCAACCTTGGAGAATTTATAGCAAAATCCAAAATTGTTAAGAAAATCCTTAGGTCCTTACCTGAAAAATTCCATACCAAGATCATTGTCATTGAAGAAGTGAAGGACATTGATCAAGTTCCTTTAACTAAGCTTGTAGGGAACCTTCAAACCTATGAGATGAGATTAGGTTTAATGGGAAAAGGTAGAAAGAGTAGAAACTTGGCTCTTAAAGGTATAGAGGAAGAGATTGAGGACTCTGAAGATGAAAGTGAAGATGAAAGTGAAGATGAAGATGAAGATGAAGATGATGATGATGATGAGGATGAGGATGAGGATGAGGATCTAACCTTCATAACTAATGAGATTATCAAGCTTCTTCAATTTAGGAAAATGGATAAGGGCAAACCTCCTAGGAAATCTAAATCCTCAAGGAAGGGCAAGAATGAGAAACCCCTTATCCAATGCCATGAGTGTAAAGGTTTTGGTCATATAAGGATAGAGTGCCCAAACTACCTTATGAAGGAAAAGACCAAGGAGTCAAAAGATAAAGGGTTGGTTGCTACGTGGAGTGATACTGAGAATGACTCTTCTGATGAGTATGTGAATGAATGTAGTCACATTATGGCCTTTGCTGCCTCAACCGATAAGGTGATTGTAAAGAGTGCTAGTGACAGTGAGGACTCTTCTGATGATGAAGTACCCAAGAAGTTGACCCTTCAAGAAGCCTATGATAAGCTATGCACTGAATTTATAAAATCTAAAAAGACTTCTCATCTTTGTAGAAAAGAGCTTAATGAGGTAAAAACTGAAAAAACTAATCTGTTAGTCAAACTAGATGAGACTACAAGGTTAGTTGAGACTCTTGTTGTGGAGAACACCTTATTGGAAGAGAAGGTCAAGAATCTTGAGGTAGAGCTTAGTCAAGCTAGAACTCAAATAAAGAGGATGTCTAGTGCAAAGCTTGATGAGGTTTTGAGTGCTCAAAAGCCTAGTTCTGATAAGACTAGCTTAGGATATGCTGTCTCCTCTGGCCCTTCCTCTTCCATGGCTTCTGGATCAAAGACTGTCTTTGTGCTCCAATCTGAGAAATGTGATAAAGGTATGAAATCCAAAACTGATTTGGTTAATTCTAAATCCTTTGTTGGACCTCATGTTTGTCATCATTGTGGTGTTTCTGGACACATTCGTCCTAATTGCTTTAAATTGTATCCTCAAAAGCAAGTGTCCAAACGGTCACAGGTTTCCTCTCAAGGACCTACACCTTTGTTTAGAGAGTTATTAAAAGTCTTGAGTTTTTTAACTCAATTTCAGGAGAATTTTAATTCTTCTATGTCTTTTAGTAGACATACTAGGACACGTGCATTTTCATCTTCACGGCTAAAGACTCGTGCTGTGTGGGTGAGAAAGGAGCCTAAGACTTAATTGTATTTTTTGTTTGTCCTTTACTTTAATTCTTTCTATCTAAAGTAGGACTCTCTTTGCTTGTTTTCTCATCTGCTTTTGGAATCATGCTTTCATGCATCTGCATCTTTCTTTCATGCTTTCATGTTGTTTGTCTGTTTTTGTTTGATTGTTTAGTTTTTATTTTGTTTTGTTTTCAAAATAAAAATAAAAAGGAAAAATCAGAAAAATACAAAAACAGTATGTTTGTGTACCTTGATACTTGTGTACCTTGGATAGCCATTGAAACAAAGTTTTCTATACTTTGTATCTTTTGTAGCTTAGATGAGCATCTCTATGCACAACTAAGCAAATGAGCTTTATGGCTTGTGTTTGTGATGAGTAAGATTAAGTAATCTCTTGTACTTAACACTCGTATCACTCTTTTTGATGGGAAGGACTAGAAAATTCTAAGAGAAAGGCATAAATAACCATCTTACCACTGTTGCCCGCCAATCATGAAATGACATTTGTGTGCTTCGGCATAGCAAAATTGGAATGTCAATTGCTTAACATAATTGGGTATTTCTTTTCTATCTCTTATATGCCCATGCATGATTTGCTTAAAAGAAAAATATGCAAAGAAAAATAAAAGCAAAAAGATCAAAATGCTTTATATATGATTGCAAGCGTGTATTCTAGGAGGTGTGGGAGTTATAGGATGTACCTCGAAGGTGATAGTCTCCATCAAACAGTTATGATTGTGTGTGAGTTAAAGTGATTTTCTCATATCTCAAATCGTCATAACATGTAGACACTTATGCAATCTTGCGATGTTTTTCACACACAACACGCAATATTCTTTGCTACTCTTGATACATGTGCAGGTACAATGTGATTTGGCCATCACAAGGAATACATGTGTTAATGTATGCTCACTAAACTGTCTTGACTTGTTTTTGAAATATAAAATTGGTTAGACTTGTTTAGTGTGTGTGTGTGTGTGTGTGTGTGTGTGTGTGTGTGTGTGTGTTTTGGGATCTAAATGCTTATTAATTTTATTGTTGAAAGATGATTTTGAGAGTTTAAAATGTTTTTTGGATCTTTGGTTGAGTAGCATGTTTGATTTCATTCATGTCTATGTTTTGCTCTTCTTGAAAAACTATTTTTAAGTAATCTCGACAGCTCCTCGACACCTCTCGACACCTGGCCTATCTATTGAGCTCTTCAGCTTCTTTTAATCGCAATCTCGACAGCTTCTCGATAGCACCTCGATCCATCGAGAAACTTTATGTCTGCTTGATAGATGCTCGATAGCTGGTCGATTCATCGAGGTTGGCTTCTGCTCGATAGCATCTCGACACCTCTCAATCCATTGAGATTTTCTTGCATGCATTGTTTTTCACATGTTTTGCATCTTTCTATTATCTTGTCATCCATAGCATCTTGTTTCACTACATTCATGCATTTTTATGGATTCCTTGTACCCCCTTGATCATCCTTGATCATCTTTATGTTTCTCAGGTGAAGCTTTCTAGCTTCTTGTACCCTTTTTCAATCATGACAAAAAGGGGGAGAAATTGTGGAGATGTGTTTCATCTTGTTAGGGGGAGTGCTTACTTCCTTCTTCTTGTACATCGATCTTGTGACCATTTTTACATACATTGTGCTTATCTTTGATATATATATATATATATATATATATATGATGTATGTCTTCTTCACCTACCTCTACATGTGTTGTTTCTTTTCTCTATTTATACACATGTTTCTTATTTATTGTATGCAATTTTTTATTTATGTTTCACACTAAGATGTCGTGATGAGTTTTGTTTAAAGTGTTTCAGAAATACAGGTTGTCAAAGTCTTCCATGCCATGAACTCTCTTCTTGCAAAGTTTTTCAAGAGTTTGTGTCAAGGTAGATTTTATTGTATTCAACAATTGATTATGAGTTGAGTGATTTATGGCTTCTCTCATACTTCATTTGTTTGTTGTGGTTTTGTCACAGATTACCAAAGGGGGAGATTGTTAAGGACATATTTTATGTAATTGGCTAATCCTTTGACAAAATGCACTTTACTTGTAATTGGGTAGATCTAGGATGTGTTTAATACTTCAAGAAACATGTTATTCAAGTCTAGTATTAAAGCCATGAAGATTGGACCAAGAAACAAGTGAAGAAAAACTGTTCACTAAAGCTGGACAGATAGCTCGACAGCTGTGGATAGATAGCTATCTATCGAGGTCTTGACAGCTGTGGACAGATAGCTATCTATCGAGAATTATGAAATCAGAATTTTTAAATCTGATTTTCGCCCTATGCTGACATGTATGTGTAGGGTTTCTTTTCTCACAACCCTAGACATATATAAGGCTTATTTTAAAGGCGTCATATTAGAGAATAAAAGGAGAACACAAGAAAAATGTGACCAATGCCTTATTCTCTCTAAAAGAAGCTACTGCGTCTTTGCGCCTTAGGGTTTTGTAACCAAGTGCTTCTTGCTCTTCATTGTTGATGAAGTGAAGAACTTTGTAGTCAACAATCTTCTTCAAGTTAGTGAGTTAGTCACGCACTGGGAGCCGTGCATCTTTGGTTTGTCACGTACTGGGATCCGTGCAAAAAGGGGTGGCATTCATATATTGAAGAGTTCAGAGGTTCTGAAGCGGTAGAAGTTTTCTGCTGTAAGTTCATCTACGGGAATTGTAGAGTCTAGGGACAAAAGTTTTGTACTAGATCTGAAACTTCTCTTTACTATACTGGATTGCTTTTCGAGAAGGTTTCCTCCTAGGTTTTTTACCATGAAACTAGTTTGTTTCATTAGTTTTCTTGGGTCATCATATCTTGTCTTATTTATTTTTTCTGCTGCATAATATTGACTTGATATTGATGTTTGTTTGTTTTAACAAAGTTTATTCATAATAAATCTAATTAACAACTTGGGTTTAAAATTTGTTAATTCTATCAACCGGGGTCTAAATTTCCCAATACTCAAAACTTGGCTCACTTGGCCTTGAGGTGCTGTGACAAGAACCGAAAGAACCGGCTAGACCTTAGCTCAAAGGTCAGGAAGGTACTTGAACCAATGAGGAATTCATGTGTAGCCTCATCAAGCAGAGGTTGGCTCTAGTACAAGGTTTTTCTCATCAAGCAGAGGCTTTGAGTTGACGGCTGGACAGTAGGCCTAACACTTCAGGCAAGATGACACACTGTAAATAATCTTATTCCCCAACCATTCTCTTCGTTTTGTTATTCAAAAATGGCTGTAATAGCATTGGAATCTTTTTTTCGTTTCTTTCTTTTAATTTCGGTTTTACAAAACAAAATGTTTGTGCCAATCTTTCAATAAAAAGTGTTAGGACATATGTGATTTAATGTTAGGAACATATGTCAACATTTTATGTAATTGGCTAATCATTTGATAAAACACACTTTATTTGTAATTGGGTAGATCTAGGATGTGTTTAATGCTTCAAGGAACAAGGTTTCAAGATTAAGTGTTAAAGCCATGCAAGTCTTTCCAAGAAACAAGTGAAGAAGTGCTGGATTTTAAAGCTCGATAGCTAGCATCTATCGAGGTTTAAAAGCTGCTAAAGCCCGTGGCTCGACAGCTAGCTCGATAGATGGCTATCTATCGAGGTTTATGAAATTCAGTTTTTCTGAGTTGATTTCAATCCAATCCATGAGTATGTGTTTAGGCTTTCTTTTCTCACAACCCTAAACATATATAAGGATTATTTTGAGGGCCGTCAAAGGTGACACAAGTTGCACAAGTATAGAGCAGAGTCTTGTTCATGCAAATTGTGACCGAAGATAAAATTTGCCCTAGTTCATCTTTCTCTTGAAGAAGTTGCTGTGTTTGTACACCGTAGGGTTTTGTGACCAAGCAACTTCATGATCTTCATCGTCTAGATGAACTGAAGAACTTTGCAACCAACATCTTGCTCAAGTTGGTGATTAAGTCGCGTACTGGGATCCGCGCAATTGGTTAGTCACGTACTGGGAGCTGTGCATTGAAAAGGAGAGATTGTCACTACAGAATAAGTCCAATTGGGTATTGGGGTAAGGTTTCAACTGTAGGTTGGTATAAGGTACTGGGATTCCTTTACTTGTAACCGCTTGTTGTGATAATAGTGGATTCTCGGGAGTGGTGACCTTAAAATCACCCAGTGAGGTTTTTGCCGTGTAGGTTTTCCCTATTCGTAAACAAAATCACTGTGTCAATTTATTTTCCGCTGCATACTTAGTTTAATTGGTGATTTGTTTATGCTACCACGCATCTTGCATGTTAATTTGATTAATTAATAAACTTGGCTAATTAATCAATTAATTCATCATAAGGGGTCAATACATTCTTGGCCTATCAAAAAGAAAAAAAAAGATATTGTTAGTTTGTTTTGTCTTCATTATTTCATACTTTGTTTCTTTGTTGTATGTTGAAGGATGCAATGACATAATCATCTTGTTGCTGTGTAGAACAAACAATTATGAATTTTATTTATTTCTTATTTTTTACACAAAGACAACTATGGATTTAAGGTATACCAAACATGCATGTGATAGATCCTAAAGAAGAAAAATAGTCACATGATTGAAGCTAAATGGGAAGGAATTTTAGTAGACTCATCATTTTAGATCAATGTTGTCAATTTTATTATCTTTTTTGATAAAATCAATTTTATTATCATTTCATACTAGACACTAAATTCGTTCACCTAATCCTCATGTCTAGAGTCCAATATTCAATCTGGTTTCTCTATCGTGTTTAGTAATTGATGGACCCGGCATAATTCCCTTAAACAGCATCCTCGTCCAGAAAAGGGGCCATTGGACGAGGAAACCATCAGTCTTCGGCCTTAACAATATCCGTCAGATGAAGAAAAAGCCATTAACTCATAACTAATGGCAAGGCATTACACAACAGCAATAAGTCTCCTTACTGTTGGAGAGAAGATCATCCTATCATTAACACCTCACAGAGGCGTTACGGATACCACATTGAAGCCACCATTAAAACACCTCCAACGGCTAGAAGAAGGAAGCAAGTGTATATATACAAGCACCTCAGGACCTGAGGAGGTACTTAGTTCTAACCAAAAAATGCTTTGATACTTTGATATTGAACCCTCTTTTCTCTCTCAGCTGTTTAACTTTACCATCGGAGGCCTTGTGACAGGCACCACACCGGTATTCCTTTCTTCATTCATTCTTGCAAGGCTTTGGACGATCTTGGACGGCTCTCCTTTTAGATGATCATTTCAACTGACGATTTCAGCATCATTAGTTTGGCGCCGTCTGTGGGGATGACATTTTCGTATCTAGGTTCGAGAGCGTAGGTCCATTCAACTCACAAGTCCAAATGGAGTCCAACATTCCCCAAGATCCTGTAGCATTAGCTCTACAAATCCAGATACTCACAGCCAGCGTGGAAAAGCTTACCAGACAAAACTAGGAGATGAGGCTGCAACTGCAGCAAGAGGACAATCGTTCTAAGACCAACCGAGACGACGATGGAGACAGCCAAAGAAGGGATAACTACCAACAACCAGTCAGTCCAGAAGGAGCAAGCTCAGACCTTCTCCTGGAAATGAGATAGGAGATAGACGAGCTGAGGAGTGCAATCAAAGAAAAAACAGATCGAAGCCTAAACGAGATGGTCAGGAGGACAGATTCACCCTTCACCATAGCAGTCTTGGAATGCCCAATGCCCTCAAAGTTTTGCCTACCACAACTTGAGCCATTTGACGAGCTGAAAGATCCTTTAGATCACCTCAACACCTTCAAGACGACTTTGGGTTTTCAGTAGCCCTCTAATGAGATATTGTGTTGTTCTTTCCCCATCACTCTCAAAGGAGCAGCAAGGGAGTGGTTCACTAAGTTACCAACGTCGTCCATTGACAACTTCGAATAGCTGGGCAACTCTTTCTTACGCCACTTCGTCGGTGGACAACGCCCAAAAAGGCTGGCAGACCATCTGCTTACCATTAGACAAGGAGAAAAAGAGACCCTGAGGTCGTACGTGAAGCAGTTCACTCGAGAAACTTTAGAGGTGGACAAAGCAGATGACAAAGTACAGCTGACGACCTTTAAAGTTGGATTGAAGTCCATGGAGTTCATGGTCTCACTTGCGAAGAATCCCCCTTAGACGATGGCAGAAATGCTTTTGAAGGCGCAGAAGTGGATGAATGCTAAAGATGCTCTGGCAGTAATGGAAGAGGTAGAGAAGCCCAAGGAGAGGGAAAGAAAGGAAGACGACCGAAGATGATGAAAAAGAGAACGGACAGATCGTCAGAATACTTAAGGGAATAGACGGAAAGATGATAAAACCCCTCGAATGGTAAAATTCACTCCTTTAGTCATGCCTATTGATCAAATTTTGGTGCAAATTAAAGATGAGCACTACCTTAAACGGCCTAGGCCATTACACTCATCACCTAACATGCGTGACAAGAAGAAATACTACCGTTTCCACAAAGATCACGGTCATTATACAGAAGATTGTAGAAACCTGAAGGAACAGGTAGAGGAGCTCATACGAAAAGGGAAGTTGCAGAAATTTGTAAAGAAGGGAGACTCCAACAGGTTCAGGGACGATAACAAGGACAAGCATGAAGTCTATCAGAGGGATGAAGACCACATGTCCCTTCGTCCACAAAGCGTGATAGGGGAGATAAAGACGATCACAAGAGGACCATCCACAGGAGGATTGTTCATACCAGAGGCAGGTGAACAGCATCCACAGTGTTAAGGACATATTTTGTGTAATTGGCTAATCCTTTGACAAAACGTACTTTACTTGTATTTGGGTAGATCTAGGATGTGTTTAATACTTTAAAGAACATGTTGTTCAAGTCTAGTATTAAAGCCATGAAGATTGGACCAAGAAACAAGTGAAGAAAAGCTGTTCATTAAAATTGGACAGATAGCTTGACACCTACGGACAGATAGCTCGATAGCTTCTTGACACCTCTCGACAGCTGGCTATCTATTGAGCTTTTAAGGTGTTTCTTATCGCAATCTCGACACCTTCTCAATAGCTGGTGGATCGATCGAGAAAGCTCATGTCCCCTCGACAGCTTCTCGACACCTCCTTGACACCTAGCTACCTATCGAGGTTTAAAGCTCGACACCTCCCGATCGATCGAGGTTATGGGAAATCAGAATTTTCAGATCTGATTTTTGGGCCAGGCTTTTGTATTTGTGTAGGGTTTCTTTTCTCACAACCCTAGACCTATATAAGGCTTATTTTAGAGGCCGTCACATAAGAGAATACAAGGAGAATACATTCAAAAGGTGACCAATGCCTTATTCTCTCTGAAAGAAGCTACTGCGTCTTTGTGCCTTAGGGTTTTGTAACCAAGTGCTTCTTGATCTTCATTGTTGATGAAGTGCAGAACTTTGCAACCAACATCTTCTTCTAGTTGGTGATTGCAGTCGCGTACTGGGATCCGTGCATTGGTTAGTCACGTACTGGGATTCGTGTATCATCAAAGGGTGGCGTTCATATATTGAAGAGTTTAGAGGTTCTGAAGCGGTAGAAGGTTTTTGCTGTGAGTTCATCTACGGGGATTGTAGAGTCTAGGGACAAATGTTTTGTACTAGATCTAAAACTCCTTTTCATTATAGTGGATTGCTTTTTGGGAAGGTTTCCCCTTAGGTTTTTTACTGTGAAACTGGTTGGTTTCATTGGTTTTCCTGGGTCATCATAACTTGTCTTATTTATTTTTCCGCTGCATTTATTTGTGACATGATATTGATGTTTGTTTGTTTTAACAAGATTTATTCATAATAAACTTAATTAACAACTTGGATTTAAAACTTGTTAATTCTATCAAACAAGTGGTATAAGAGCACTTGTTCCAACACATAGGATACCACCCCTGAAGTAGAGGCAGTTGGATAGGGATATCTTGTTCTCAGAAGAAGATACCAGAGGAGTGAAACAACCCCATGACGATCCGTTGGTTATTATGCTCATGATTGAAGGATTCAATACTAGGAGGACTTTGGTAGACAATGGGAGCTCGGTGGATATTATTTACTTTTCTTCTTTCCAGCAGTTAAAAGGTTGACCCGAAAAGACTTCATTCATTCGAATCCCCCCTCATCAGTTTTAGCGGAGATAAGGTGTACCCAAGGGGGATAGTAACACTGATCGTTTTTAAACCCCTTAGAACACAATTGAATTAACCTAGTTAATTAGCCAAGTTATTACTTAGTCCAAATTCCAGATCTAGGTTATCACAATCAAATAATCATATCATGCATAGCAGCGGAAATATAAATAACACAATGATATGATGACCCAGGAAACCAAACCGGTAAAAACCTGGGGAGGATTTAACCTAGCTGTCCTTAAGGTAAACCTAAATCCACTATGAAAGAATCGAAGTTTTACAATAGCGACTTAGTCCACTAACATCCTATTGCTACCCACCAGTAGAAACTTACTGACACGACCACGTGCAAGCTTCGAGAACACGGACTCCTTCTTTCTTGGATTCTCCAGCAAGTACAAGCACTCCCGCTTGTGTATCTTTAAGCTTCTTATTGCAGCAACTGAATGATCATCAAGCTCTTGAACGAATCTCCTCTTGATAATCCTAAGCTTGTGTAAAGGAAAGCTCCTCACAGATCTCACAAGAGATTCACACAAATAGCAATATGAGCAACCACTAAAACGTGGCTAGTGTTTGCCTTATATACCTAGGGCAAAAACATAAAACCCTAAACATTTTAATGAGTTAGGGCTGAGTTGGAATTCTGCAGAAAAACGCATTCTGCTCGAGATTCGATCGATCGAGCCAGGCCGAAATGCACTAATACTTCTGCAACAGCTCGATTCCAACTTTACATAAAAGACACAACTTTGAGCAAGTCTAAACAAGACTAAACAACCTATTTTGATCATGGTTTGCCAACAATACACATTAGAGTTCTAAATACATTAGTTCCTAACTCTTTACAACCTAACAAACTCCCCCTTTGGCAATTCGTGACAAAACACAACTAAAAACTCAAAGTTTACAAAGAAAAGCCCTTTACAAAAAATATGCTCATTATAACAAATTCAATCCTAACTATTATTAATCAGTTGCAAGTGTAGACAGCAGCTCAATTGAATCAACCTGTATATTTCCTAAAACACTAAACAAAACGCATAACTGCATGTGTGACAGAAAAACAGTAAATCAACAAATATGCAAACTAACTCCCCCTCCTAAGTTAGATACATAAAAAACAATGTTAACTCCCCCTAAACAAAACATTCTTGTATTTTCCACACATATTCCCACATTTCATCTAAATCTCCCCCTTTTTGTCACATATTGACAAAGACAACTCAATAAAGAGTAAACATATGCAATAAAGGATAAGAGAAAATAGAGAATTAGGGGAACACAAAACAATTCAACTCTATAGAAAATAGAGACAACTCCCCCTATGAAGAGTAACAACTCCCCCTAAGAACAACAAAAGTTAAAAAGAAGCTTCTCCCCCTATAAAAATAGGAAACACAAAACAAGTGTTGGAAAAAACAATTTTGGGGAAAATTTAGGAGGTGGGGAAAAAAAAAAAAAAAAAACAAAACCTAGCCAAAAAAAGCTAAGTTGAGGATACACATGAAGAAAAATATTCTCTCTTTCAATAAATGCAAACTTGACACTATGTGTCCTATAAACAGTTACATGAGTAGAGAAAATATTTGCACATTGATTATCCATCATATCTCTTAAGAAAAATATTTTCTGCAGTTCACAGATAAAAATAGCATATACTAAAAAGCACATAACTCAAAAATTAATTAATCAATTTTTAAATCAAGTTGAGTACTCAATTTAGCAAAGTGTATGCATGTTATGTGTGAAAACAATGAGAGATGATAGGCCACAAACGTATTGACCCCTGTGATAAATAAATTAATTAATTAACCAAGTTTATTAATTAATCAAATTAACATGCAAAGCGCGTGGTAACACAAACAAATCACCAAACAACTAAATACGCTGCGGAAAATAAAAGACACGGTGATTTGTTTACGAATGGGGAAAACCTAACGGCAAAAACCCCACCGGGTGATTTTCAGATCACCACTCCCGAAACTCCACTATTATCATAATAAGCGGTTACAAGTAAAGGAATTCCAAGTATCTTACCAACCTATAGTTGAACCCTTACCCCAATACCCAATTGGACTTGTTCTGTAGTGACAATTTCCCTTTCTGATGCACGGCTCCCAAGTACGTGACTAACCAATGTGCGGATCCCAGTACGCGACTTCAATCACCAACTAAGAAGGTTGTTGGCTGCAAAATTCTTCAGTTCATCCACACGATGAAGATCAAGAAGATGCTTGGTCACAAAACCCTATGGTGCAAATACATAGCAACTTCTCTAAGAGAAAGAGATGAACTAAGGCAAGAACTTTGTCTCCGGTCACAATTTGCTTAAACAGAGTTTGCTCAATACTTGTGCAACTTGTGAACACTTTGACAGCCCTTAAAACAATCCTTTTATAAGTTTAGGGTTAGGAGAAAAAAAGGCCCAAACACATAATCACGGATCCCAAGAAAAACAGATCAGATTGCTGTTTTCTTAAACCTCGACAGATAGGATGTGTCGAGAAGGTGTCGAGCACACAGGGCTGAAACAACTTTCTTAAGCTCGATAGATGCAGCTGTCGAGTTTTAGTAATTCTGCACTTTCAGCTTGTTTTTTTGGACAGACTTGAAGGCTTTAACACTTGATCTTGAAACATGGTTTCTTGAAGTATTTAAAGCACTTCCTAGATCTACCCAAATACAAGTAAAGTGCGTTTTGTCAAAGGATTAGCCAATTACATAAAATCATGACATATGTTCTTAATATGTGAAACACATATATCCTAACAAGAGATATGACTGCAAGATGGATAAAAAAAAAAAAAAAACAATGCAATGCATGTGAATCCTAAACATAAATGATGCAAAAAAAAATAATAGATTGGTCAAATACATAAAAACTGAAAATTTTTTAGTTTCGATCGATCGAGCATCGATCGAATACTAATCGAGTCAGGTAGATTCAAACCAAAATTTTTATTGCAATTTCGATCGGTTGAAAAACACCCTCGATCGATCGAAAATCTGGAAAGCTCAAATTTTTGAAAAACAAAGCAATTTTATGCAGAAACTCCTCAAAGAACAATATTTCATGAATGAAATGCATGAGTATGAGATTAAAAGTTTTTCAAAAACATTTGAATTTAACCCAGATCTTCCAAAAACAAGGTTTTTAATCATCAAAAAACATAATTTGCATCAAAATCAAGGAACATATAATCTTGGATGGCCACAACAAGATCACACACAATATAATGTATCAAGTTTAGCAAAGAGTAACTTGTGTAGTGTGTGCAACTAGCAAAAGCTTGAGATACATGTGAGGTGATATGTGAATAGAAATCAAGCACAATTTCTACAAAATTCATC
>JARYZH020002240.1:0-17342 GCA_030021035.2 Notholithocarpus densiflorus | reverse complement strand
ACTTAGACGTGGGAGTTAAACATTGCCTATTTTGTAGGCAAAGTTACAGGTGGGAGTTAAAAAATGTATTTTTACTATGTTATCCTCAAGTTTTATCTCTACTTAAACTTAAGGTGTAAGGGTATTTTGGAACAAAAAAAAAATCTGGTCCAAACAGGTGCAGCCCCTTAAATAGTAGTATAGATTATTTAAGTAGAGTATCTCCAATGTGTTATCTCCCCAACCGTCATTGTGTTCAATATTGTATGGAGAGGGAGATTAGAGAAGGTTATTTTTCCCCCTTCCTGTTAATTATATTATATTAAGGACATAGTTTATGTCCAATGCATTAGTGCATTGGGCATATTACTAGGTAGCACCAATAACAACAATAATATTATTGAATTACTACATGTATAGATAACCTTTATATTAAAAATGGTTGTCTATACATGTAGTAGTCTATACATGTAGTAGTCAAACTTAATTGTCGTAGTAGCATTAGGGTCCATTTGGTTAGGCGTTTTGGGAGCCTAAAAGTGCGTTTGTTTTGCAATAGCAACTCCTCGTAGCTTTCTCACATAATGAAATTTAATATAATTATGTGTTTGAATTCAATATTGGGAGAATGCTTGTATTTAAGTTGTCTTTTTGTCTAGTGTCATCCAATGTATGGGTTTGAGTTTGGTTTAATTCTCATTATATATGCCACATCTACAACTTATTATATAAAACTTTTCATGTTCTTTAATAAGAATTATTTCTTAATTTCAGGTGCAAACAGTAAACAAGCGGTGTGAAAAGTTCATCCAAACTGCGCATCAAAAACTGACATTCGGTAGCAGGTTGAAGCTGAACCATAATTTACGCTTATTTTCCGTACGAAGATAAATTTTTTGCAACTTCATGTTCACTAAATGTATGCTGATGGAATGGTTTTTATTTTGTTTAGGAGTCCTGAATTTTCTTTGGATATTTAGTTGTCTCTTGTTGTTAAAGTACATGATTTTCTGTCAGGGACGGACCTAGTAGGGGGCCCCCCCTCCCGGCCCAATATTTTTTTTTAACTAGGTATATTTTATGTTTTTAATAGTTGGGCCCCTCCCTCCCAAAACCTTGGCCCCTGTTAGCCAGCCCCGCCTAGACAACCTATAGGACCCTTTTCAAATTTTTGAAGCAAGGGAGATTTAGGTCTAGGCGTAGAGTTGGTTATGCATATGCATAGTAGTATTAATTTTTGGACAAAACCTAAGTACAATTTCTTGTGCAATGCATTAGATTCTCAAGATAATTAAACACATTTTTGCACTGACGAATAAATAAGAAAATAATGTTATTTTTTGTAAAGATAATTCAGTTCAATTTAACTATGTCTTAATAATTTACCTTATTCATGCTATTAAAGTGTCCAAACCCATAGATGTATTACAATGGATTTAGTTAAATTACTTTAGTAGTTGGTAATATAAAGGGCCTATAATGCCATGATTTTGCAGTAGATTTCTATGTCCCAACGACCTCGATGATAGTTGTCATCTAAGCTAATGTGTAGATTTTGAATATGTTTGAGTTGTTGCCATGTGGTTATAATGGTTATTGTGTTCCCTATGATTTTACTCTCCTTTTCAAAAACTGCCAACTTTTTGTCATTTATTAGGTGTCATTGCATTATTTACTTCTGCGATGACACTGTGTAAAACAGAAAGCAAACAAAATGAGTCATTTATTTAGGCATTGTTGATGGATTACGTTCATATAGGTCATTTTGAAGCACATGTTTGGTATGAAACCAACATCACACTCTCGAAAATGTGCCGATTAACGTTACTTGACACATTTTCAAACAACATTGCATTACGAATTAAATTGTCAACCAAACTATTTTGAACTCACTTTAGACCAATGACCCAAGTAATTGAGCATCGTGGTATTACGAACTTAATAATTATTACGGAGTTAATAATTATTACAATTACCTTAATAATGAGTATTTGTTTTCATATATTTAAACCACTTATGCTTAACTAGTTTTACAACTTATGACATTGAGTTAGTCTAGGACAAGTGTTATATGTTCTAAGAAAATAGCCGCATACTTGGGTATGTCTGTTCTTAACAAATGACAAATGAATGTAATTATAATAATTATTACCTTTGTAGTAACAAATTTTGGTGTAGGTAAAAATCCGTAAATATTGTATCGCAATGGATAAAAGTTGGATGGACAAGAGGAGGGGTTCAAGGGAATATTTTGAAGGTGTAAACCATTTCGTGGAATTTGCCTCTTCATCCGCGCGTGATGGGAAGATCTTATGTCCTTGTTTGAAATGTGTGAATTTGCTTTTACAACCGCTCAATGTGGTACGTGATCATTGTTGGGCTTCGGGGATGCTTAAAACTTACAAAGTTTGGAAATTTCATGGGGAATCGGCGGCTGCCACGCCAGCTACCGAATGTGGGAGCTCTCATGTGCAAGAAACCCAAAATCTATATGGTGATTTTCGTGGGATGTTGCACGATTTCTGCCCCCCGCATGAAATGGCACCCGAACCAATGGAAGAAGGTCCAACTGGGCAACATCCGGCTGAAGGCCCGAATGATGACGCCAAGAAGTTTTACAAGATGATAGATGATGTAGACAAACCTTTATATGAAGGTTGTACAAAATTTAGCATTTTCTCAGCCATTGTCGTGTTGTTCCAGTTGAAGACTCTGTGTGGTTGGACGAATAAGTCATTTACTCTGTTGCTTCAAGTCCTGAGAGATATGCTTCCTTCAGACGCAAAGTTGCCAAAGGACCATTATGAGGCTAAGAAGATAGTCCGAGATTTGGGTTTGGGTTATGAGAAGATCCATGCTTGTCCCAATGATTGTATGTTGTTTTGGAAGCAACATGTTAACCTTGAGGCGTGTCCTTGTTGTAAAGCTTCAAGGTGGAAAACAAATGAGGCATCTGTTGCTAGTAAGCATGCTTCATCCAATAAGGGGAAGAAGAAAGCTGCGAAGATCTTACGGTGGTTCCCTTTAAAGCGAAGATTGCAGCGACTATTTCTTTCACCCGATCTGGCTAGTTCTATGAAATGGCATGTTAATGGTCGTACTGATGATGGGGTAATGCGGCATCCTGCTGACTCAAGTGCTTGGAAAATGTTTGACAGTAAGCATTTAGAGTTCTCATCTGACCCTCGTAATGTCAGACTTGGATTAGCTGCGGATGGGTTCAACCCCTTCGGAATTATGAGTACCAGTCACAGTACGTGGCCTGTCATGTTGGTCCCCTACAATCTCCCACCTTGGCTGTGCATGAAACGGTCATCTATGATTCTATCATTAGTTATCCCTGGTCCTACCTCGCCAGGGATTGCTATAGATGTGTACTTGGAACCGTTAGTAGAAGAACTAAGGGAGTTATGGGATGTTGGAGTACAAGCGTACGATGCATCTTCAAAAGAAGTATTCCAATTGCGTGCAGCATTGATGTGGACCATAAATGATTTTCCTGCATACGCAGATTTGTCGGGTTGGAGTACAAAAGGTGAGTTGGCGTGTCCTTCTTGTGCCGTGGAAACCGACTCTCTATATTTGATAAATGGCCACAAATTCTGTTACATGGGACATCGGCGATGGTTGGATGTTGACCACCATTTCCGGAAAGAAGGTATGTTATTTGATGGATCTAATGAAACGCGATTGGCTCCTGAACCACCAGTCGCATCAGACATTATTGTGGGAACTGAACATTTACTTGGACGTTGTCTGGGAAGAAAATGTCAAGTTGCTTACAATAAAAGAAAGAGAACGGAGGTAGACCACATTGGTTGGAAGAAGAGGAGCATATTTTTCACCTTGCCTTATTGGGAGGATCATAAGTTGCGACACAATCTTGATGTGATGCATATAGAGAAGAATGTGATGGACAATATACTAAACACACTGTTGAACGTGAAGGACCAAACAAAGGATAATTACAAGGCACGCCTTGACTTGGCGGAGATGGGGATAAGGAGTGAACTCCACCTACAACGAAAAAGTGATGATAAGTATATCATACCGGCCGCATGTTTTCATATGACTTTATCGGAGAGAGATGGTTTCTTGCAAGTTTTGAAGGACGTAACAGTGCCTGATGGGTATGCTTCCAATATCTCACGCCGTGTGAATATGAAAGAACGTAAGATTTCTGGTTTGAAGAGTCATGATAATCACATCTTGATGCAGCAGCTTTTTCCCATAGCATTATGTGGGTCTTTACCATCTCATGTCACTAGGCCTTTGATAAAGTTAGCTTGCTTCTTTCGAGAAATTTGTTCCAAAACCCTTACGGTTTCAGATATTGTGACTGTTGAGGCAGACATTGCAGTGACATTGTGTGAATTGGAAAAGATATTTCCTCCATCCTTCTTTACAGTGATGGTACATTTGGTCATGCACTTAGCTGCTGAAGCTAAGATTGGTGGTCCAGTACACTACCGTTGGATGTATCCCATTGAGAGGTAAGATGTGTCTAATATTATTGACCAACTTCCAGTTTCATATGAAATGCATTCGAATTACCATTGCCAATCATTAATCTTATCATTCCTTTATAGGTACCTATCACGCCTTAAGTCTTACGTACGAAATAGAGCTGCTCCGGAAGGATCTATTGCTGAAGGATACATAGTAGAGGAGTGCTTAACATTTTGTTCACGATATATGGAAGGAGTTGAAACTATATTCAATCGACCCACCAGGACGATTGAGGAGTCAACAGGGGTGGTTTCGATCGTGACACTAAACAATAGAGAGTGGACCCAAGCCCATCGCTATGTTTTATTCAATTCCGAAAACATCAACCGCTTTCGTGAGTAAGTATTACATATACAAATATAATTGCACGTCAATCCAATGTACGTTAGGTCTATTAACCCTAATACAATTGCCTGCACAGGATGCATAATAGACTGATAGAGGATGAACTCCGAAAAGGCCAGAATCGTAACGTTTCCAAGGCCATTATATATAAGCACCACATGGAGAAGTTCTGTACTTGGTTTAGGAGTCACGTACGTATGACATTTTCAACTTATTAAACTTGTAACACTGTGTCAACTATGATTACTTGTACTGATATTAATTATTTTATTTTGGCCAACTGATGTTAGGTGATGTCCCTCACTGGTGCTGATATGGAAAGGGAGGGAGTTAGTGATACCCTTGCTGCATTGTCTAAATGGCCATATATTTATGTAAAGCGGTTCAAGCATTATGTCATAAATGGCTTAAAATTTAGGAGTGTAAATGATGAGGCAAACAGGAAAACGCAGAATAGTGGAGTTAGTGTCGCTACTGATGGTGGCATTACATATTATGGTGTTTTAACTGATATAATCGAGTTGAATTATTCTGACAATATCAAACATGTGCTATTCAAGTGTAAATGGGTTCATGACGAACATAGGAGAGGATATAGGACTAATGAATTTGGGTTTCCAATGGTGAACTTTACACACTTCATACATGGTGGGGATGAAATGATAGATGAACCATACGTCTTGGCATCTCAAGCTACACAAGTTTTTTATGTGGAAGATAAAAGGCAGAAAGATTGGTATGTTGTTGTCAAAACGAAAGCTAGGGATGTGTTCGATGCTGGTATTGGTCCCCAACGTGACGAGGATGACATATATAGTTTCTCTGAGAATGTTCCGTACAATATAAGTACTAATGAGGATGTGAGTGACAACCTTCGTTGGGCTCGGGATGATCTAGAGGGAATAACAATTGATGCCTCTATCATTGCTGAAAGAGATCCTCAAGGAGTAAACAACTTAGACGATTGTGAGTTTATTGACGATGAGTCTGACACTGAAGATGACAACGAGGACGAGTACACCGAGGATGAGTAGTGTAATAGTTTAGTGGTGTATTATGCGTTTGGATGTTACAGTTGTTAATGAAAACGTATCCATTCATGAATTAAAGCCATTCCTCTGTGTTATATTTGATGAATTTGTTAATTCCTCTTAATATTGTTAATTCCTTTAATTTGTACTTATTATGCGTCCAATTCCTTCCCCTCTTCGTTATTGGATTTGAAATTCATTTCGTATGAACTTGGATATATGTTCCTGTGGTGTTAGGGTTTCATTTCGTCGTGGTTGTAGTGGTTGGCAAAGAGAAGCTCTTAAACTTGGAAATATGCCTGTATATATTGTTAGATATTAAAATGAGTTATTTTACTTTGTCTTTTTCCCATAATACATTTTATGCAATTGACTGTTGTTTATAATTAACATTTTCTTTGTTTTGTAAAGTTGTTGGACGCAGAAATGGGAAAGAAACGCCGATTGCCAATTGTAGAAGTTGGCGAAGGACCTTCACGTTCACGACAGAGGGGGGAGGGGCTGGAAGACGCCCGTACTAGGGATGCTGGGACACAACCCACAGGTAGTTTACATGTCTTTCTATGTAACGTTTGATATTTATTACTTTCTCAATTAATTTTCTGCTTGTTTGGTGCAGTAATGGAAGGGGAACATCCATTGACAGTTGTGGAAGTTGGCCAAGGATCGTCACGCTCACGAGACTGCGTGCAGGAGGAGCTAAGGGCTGCCTTTGCGGCTGAGCAAGCAAGAGAGGGGGAAGGAGATGATGATGAGACACAGCCGCCTTCTCCAGGTAGTTCACATGTCTTGAAGAGTTTGATAATAAATACTAGATGCTTATTTTTCCATTTCTTTGAGTGTGGTAATGTTCTTCCACTTCTCATTACAGAATTAGCCGTTAAGTGTCTGAAAAAGAAAGTAAAGATTGGTAGTTTTGCATTTTCAAAATAATACTCTTTAAGGACACCTAATGATACCATGTGATTATGGCAAACTTAACATAAGAATTACATTGAATAAACGTAAAAGTTATCATATTCACTTAAAAAGACGGTTGAGGTTAGAAGACTAAATTGAATTTATGAGACAATTAGATGATGTAATTTGTATATTAACCTAACCATTGTATATATGAAAGTAGGCTTTAAATTCTAGATTGTTGTGACCCACTTGAAACTTTAATAGAGTTTCATCTGTGGAAAATGATCAACATATATGGGCTAAGGATAGCATGTAAAGCATTTCATTTCTATGGTACGACAAAGTCTTATCATATTTTCATAACTGATGAATTTTAGTTGTAGCCATAGAAGAAATAATATGAAAATGAGGGAAATTTAAATTTTTTTTATTTTTTTATGTGTCCAAACTTCAATTTTTCTTAGCTAATTATAGAGAATCTAATCGCCCTCATTCTCAGAAAAAGAAAATAAAGAAAAGAAAAGAGATACTATTTCTCCTTTTATCTTATTACACTGATTTTAAAATCGGTCTAAGCATGCTTTTAAACATACTTTTTTATTATGTTTTTGACATAAGAAAGATAGGCTGCCCATTACTTCTTTTAAATTTATGAAAATATGAACGAGTGAATTCACTTATTGTTAAACTTGCCGATGACCACTTCAAAAGGAAATTGTACAATTTCTTTTTTAGTACAAGTAGTAAAATCACCACCACACCAACTTACACCAACACTGACCTTCCTACATGATGGTCTCTTTATGCTAACACATGCGAAGCCAACCTGTGGGCTGTTGGAGAAGCTAAACTTGTTTATCTAGGGTATTGGAGCTTAATAACATGCCGTAGTTTTGGAACAACTACAGAGTAACAACTCCGTGATTGACTGAAAATTAAGTGCAAAAGCATAAATGTTTTAATTGTTTTGAATATGTACATTAGATTTGTGATTCTATTATATATCAGATATATAATATGTACATATGTACACATGGCTGCAATCAATTTATATATATATATATATTCAGATATATATTCATTCTAATATTGATTCTATTCAGCTGAGGAGTTAATTTCCAAAAGACACAATAAGTTTCTTGTTTGAGAATGTTGCATTAATCTGTTCTTATTGTCCTGCGTAATAAGTAAATTAACAACACGAATGGGAAAAATAAGCTAATCACAAAACCAATTATCAAAATGTATATCTATACACAAAGATCACAAAACCAATTACAAAACTATGCCGTGCAACGTCTGGTTTTTCCTTCCTTGCTGAGGGGTCAATTTTGCTAAACCCAATATGGTAGTTTTTTCTGTTGGTTATTTGCCCACTAGCTAATAATGCTGCTGCAAGATTGGTTTTCTATTTTAGGGCAAATCTTCTATAGTGTCCGACTTTTTTATTTTTTTGAGTGTTTCAGTAAGATACCTACTTGATAACTTGGAGGCTAACAGCATTATAGAGACGTATAATTTGTTGCGATTTAGTACTTGGGTCTTCTGTTTATGATTTGTTGAAAAGTTGACAAAGTATAATTAATTTGCAGACCATCAGCTGCTATGGCTTCTTGGTGTTAATATCTAGAAGTTGTATACTTGTATCATATATATATATATATATATAATATACTGTTACATAATTAAGCTATAACCAAAGACACATTGAGTGAATATTCATTGATTATTTTTGAATGAGTTGGTATCAGTTTGATACATTTTGAGTTAACAGTTCATGTGCACTGAGCTAACTCAGTTTAATCAATTTGAATTAGATGGAGTGAAGTGTGACACAATTCATGTAAGACCAGCGTGTGGTGCATTTTTTTTTTCATGCCTATTTTGTAAAAAACATACCTTTTCAGATACCTGCAATACACTGTATATATATGACTATCAACCTGAGTCTAGCTTTCTTGAATTGTTACAATAATTAATTTCCAACTCTAAATTTATTTTAAGGCATCATCGGTGTCTTTTCTAGACACCGTTGCTAATATTACCATTACATTTGATGTAAATGAAAAGGAATCCAAATTGTTTGGCTAGTTATATTAAGAGTTGTTTCTAAATAAATAAAAAAGGTTATATTAAGAGTTTTCCCTCTTCCACCCCTTTTTTTTAGGGAAACAAAGCAAGGGAAATTATGCTTCATTAGTTTATGAAAAAGAGAGGCATAAACTACAAATAGGAAATTTTATTACAAATCCAGTTGAAAGTATCTCTTCCAAGTTATTACGTAGTGGTTCACAGATAGGGGTGGTTAGTGGTTACAGGTTAGCTTTGAGCAAAGTGGAGTGTTAACCTATCAACCAACCCAACCAAATCAAATTCAATATTCTAGAATGGAAAAAGTTTGGCTCCAAATTAGTTTGGAGCTATCTTGCTCCAACCCAAAACGTGGAAATTGAAAAGACCATTGACGTGTAGTTTAGTCACATGATTTTTTAATGAATCATGTGATCTTGTTTAAATAATACACAAGTATAGTCTTGTAAATCGCCACGTAATTGATTGAAACAAATAGCTCTAAACGAGTTTGGAGCCAAATTTTATCCTTTTGGAATTGATACCGACCAAAATAGAGTGAATCTTCGACTGAGTTTCTCTTTTGAGTTTTTAGTTGGACTTGATCAATTCCATTAGGTGGGGTCATTGACAGCGAAGATAGAATCAAAGTGGCTATGTTCATAGGCAATGTAAAAAAAAAAAAATTAAATAAAAAAAACAAAAAAAAAAACTACTACTATCAATAATATGTATTACAACCATACTTAATCAGTTCTCTAAACACTAACAACTCACACAAATAGCACACACAAACCTCTCACAAACTCACAATTCCAAAGCCCTATCTCTTGAAATTCTTGCCAATGGATCACCTGTTGGCCATTATCATTATGTATCCCCAAGGCAATGAAATAAGCTAATGAGTATTTAAAATAAGATAATAAATGGTGTAAGAGAGATAGCTAGTGATATTGTAGAAGATTTTCCTTCACGAAGAAAAAAAAAAAAAGCTAGGAATTAATGATTGTGTGTAAGTGGAATATAACAAAAATAATATTCATTATATAAATGAAAGTTGGAATATTAAGATACAAAACTTATGTATCTTGTACTTGCTTGGGTTACCGGTAATGGTGGGAAGCATTCAATAGCAACATACTAAGGTATTCTACTATGATGGAAGGCATTCAACAGTAACAAATTGACGTAATCAGTAAAGAACGATATGAAATATTTGTTGACGACATCTAGAGGCATTCAAGTCAGCAAAGCTATCAAGCTGTTGAGATATTATTTTACATGTGAGAGTGCAATGCTTAAGTCATCAAAGTCAGAAGAACTTAGTTTGTGAGAGTGCAACTAAAAACTTGATTAGCGCTCTTGTTAGATGCATGCATGTATATATATATATATATATATAAATATATATATATATATAGCACAAGTTTCTCGTATTCTTTTGAACAATCATGAGTCCATAACATTTTTAAAAATTAAACATTAGTATATAACAAAATTAGGCTACTTCTATAAGCTGACATATAAAAATTAAATATAACAAAATCACCATAAGCAATTAACCTTAAAATAAATAGAATTTAAATTAAACTAAATTAGATTACTAAATAGAAATTGAATCGAAGAAGAAAAGTACAAATCTTATGATAAATAAATAGATATATATTGAACTAAAATAGAAAAGTTGAATGCAAGGAAGCTAGGAGCCGAGGTTTTAGGCTTTGGGAAAAGATGAATGAAGGGAAGGCATGCCTTAAAGTTAGTAAATTATGGCTAAAAGTAAGTAAAAGTTAAGGGTGAAAATTAGTAAAATAAATATATGGGCATATGTTGACATGTTGGGAAAGACTAAAAAGTTAAAAGAATTGGGATTTGAGTAGGGTCGATATTTTGTGGCTGTGTCAATGGGGAGCCAAACTTTGTACTTTTTTTTGGAGGGGGGGGGGGGGTGGCAGCTATTAGAGAGGTTTTATAAAGTTTGCTTATACCCTTACTTAGGCCTTAAGGCTTGATCTTGTAGTCAACCAAAAAAAAGTCCTCAACAAGACTTTACTTTAATATTCCAAATAAAAGCATTTTAATAACTTGATTAATTTGTAAGCATCAACACCCTCTTATAACCACCTCTAGATCCCATAATCATGGAGTGACAGGTGAGATTATGAGTTGAAATTTTATGAGGTGGGTTTAATTGTCAAGTAAAAGACAATAAAACATTCCAAGGAACTAAAATATCTCATTTAGCCTTTTTTTTTTTTTTAAAATGAAAGGAGAGCCACACATTTATTTATTAATATATCAACAAATCCCTGTGCATTGGGGCTTTTGTGAAAAGATTGATTTCAATGGGTTATTTAAAAAATTGCAAAACGTTTAAAACTATTTGGTGATATATGGTACTTTTGAAATAATGTTTAAGAAATACAGTTTTACATGTGATAGTAAAGATTGGTATTGTGCAACTAAATCGTGTTTTCTTTTTGTTAAAAAAGAAATAAAATCGTATTAGCTTTTTGAATAAAAAGCGGTAGCTAGATTAGATTTGTTATTGTAGGTGGGAAACATCATCGAGTGTATGTTTTTTTTTTTTTTATAAAGTCATCGAGTATACTGCACAAAATACAATTTTATGCAAATACTTTCAAAGCATAATTTCATTTAAGACCATCATAACTCTCTAAATATTTTTGAAATTACTATATATTCTTTCAGCTCTCCATTTAATTTCTCAAACGAAGAAATATATTATTTCTATTTGAAGGGTTCTAGAATTATAATCCAAGCTTGTTGATGTATTGACACTTTATTCTTTCGTGCTCTAAGAGATCCTTTGGGACATTCCCGGATACTTCTACACGTGGTTCTTTAAACATAGTTTTTTTTTTTTTGAGAATCATTAAACATAGACAATATTAGAGGAATAAGATCAATCGCATTCGATACTATCTTTGACCCATAGAGGTTTGTGAATTTTGGCAACTTGATATGTTAAGTAATGAATATTATGAATGACCTTTGGTTTGAAATGGAGGAAAAAGTATTTTGAATCAACAAAAGGAATAGGTTTTGGGAATTATGGGCTGGAAAAATGATTTTAAAGTTTTTTTTGTTGACTCAACTGGTCGTGTTTTACTGGGGGAGGCTACATATGTAAGTTAGTTCTTTGTTAATGAAGATGCATTTCAGTAAAACGAAAAGAAAAAAAGTTTGAATATCCAAAGCTTTGGTCCAAGAAACCCTAGTTTTCTCATGTTGTGAACTTTTCGTTTGAATTACTTGAGCTATATACTGTAACTTTTCTCATGTTGTGAACTTTGAAATTTCATTACTAATAGTGGTTTACTATATGCAGGAGCTTTGGTCCAAGAAACCCTAGTTTCTAGTAATGGGTGTGCAGAAGATTCGGTTCAGGAAACCCCACAGTCCAGTAATTTAAATAAAAAGCGTGGGGTAACGCTAATGCACCGAATATGGACTCTTCCAGCGAACAAAAAAATTACATGTGCGTTAAATGGGAGCGGCCAACCGATTGGAGAGAGTGGACAAACATTCAAAAGGTGGTTGGGCACTATGTGCCTCTGCCACACCTATTGCCCACTTGTGCCAGTTAATTGGGCGCATGTCCCTAATAATGTCAAAGAAAATGCCTGGATAGAGATAGAGGTAGTAACTTATTAAGCTACTTTTAATTGTTAGTATCAAATGACATTTTCAGTAGGTAGTAACTTATTATGCTAACTCAATTTTTGCATTTCAGAAAAAGTGGATCTTTGACCCCGAAATTATCAAACCACCTAATCAAATGTGCTGGGCAATGCACTTATTGGGGGAACTGAGGAGGAACCGAAGGACCAAGTTAAAAAAAAAATGCTACCCAAAAGATGCGTCGAAAGCAGCTGTCATTTTGGCCAAACCAGACTGGGCTGACATGCAGGAGTACGCGGTGCTAGTTGACTACTGGTTTGATTCTAAAACAAAGGTGTCACTATTTTCTTGCTCTATTATCTTTTAGTGGTAAATTGGTATATGATGAGTTTTTTATTTTATTTTATTAAGAAGGTATGTTTTTTTAGATGATTTAACAATTTTTTTTTTTTTTTTTTTTGTATTTTTGGCGGGAATGTGTTTGTAGATATTAATTGATAAGAACAAGAGAAGTCGTCAGTTTCAGAAGGACATAGCAAGGTCGGGGCCTATAAGTTTTGCCCAAACTGCTGATAATATGGTAAGAAATGCATTATACAAGAACTATAAAGTTTTAATACACATGATATTTTAATCGAACTTGTGACATATTGGTATCAATAAATTCTAGGTGTTTTCTTTTATTTCTTGTTTTTTTATAAAGAACATGGTCGATTCGAAGTCATGAAAATTAAAAAATATTTTGTCACCTTGAGTTTAGCATGGGAAATGGCTTGCATGGAGATGACAGTAATGGTGGCAGTGCCCAACGTTGTCGTAGGGTCCAAACTAAGCAATCCACAATTTCATTACTGCAATAATATAAACTTCTTGTCTCATAAAAAATCAATATTAACTTCATTTATGCATTTTCCGCACATATTGTTAGGTTAAATTGAGGGAGTTATTAATATTAAGTTCTTTTTGAATTCCAACTTCTCTTATTCTTGAAGTCACTAGAAGATTCATGTGAGTGTGTAAACGTTCACATTCTGAGCTATAATGAGATGTTTTATATGTTTTTGTGAACATGGAAGTTTTTATATATCCATCAAATAATAAAGCCTAGCAAACATGAAAAAGCTAGATCAATTTTTTTATTATTATCAAAACTTTAGCTTCTCTTCTAGGGTGGTCCAGCTTATAAGTTTATGGAAAACATGACACGGTGAAAGGCAAAGAAAAATTTGGTTTGAATATTAGCTGTCTTCAATTTCATAACACCATTATTGGCATTATTATAAGCTAATCACACATAAAAAAGAAGAACAAGAAGAGCAAAATTGATTAAAACGCCTAAGGCTTTATGACTTTTGCAAAATACCACGGCCTAGCTCCTGCATATTTACTACTAGTGTTATTGTAAAGTAATGGAGTACTAAATTAAGCCAAACATAGAGTAGGGTAACAATTATTTTGTGTGATGAATTTGAAGAGTTTGAAGAAATTAGTTTACTGATGAATCTGAGCATTTTGTGTGAATTAGTGTTGGGGTAACGTTGTGGACATTTCTTGTTTATGACTGTTAATTAGTTTGCATGTTTATGACTGTTAATAGACATTTCTTGTGATGTTTCCTGTTTTTCATTACTGATTTCATTAAGAATTATGTTTGCCACTTTGTTAGCAAGAGTTTGGTCTGGTATATAGTAATTGGTTGTTGTTTGAATTTGCTTTCCTTTGTTACCTTCTCTGTGGAAATTAGAAATGCGATTGAAAGCGGACAGCTTCAATACAATTGACATGAATATACAGGGGGTTGTAGCCGCGTTTAAACCGAGGCTATAGGTGACAGATATAGCCACATTTAAGAAACGCGGCTATAGTTGTGGCCTATTGCCGCGTTTTAAACGCGGCTAAAATATGTCTTGAAGGCTGTCAACAAGGGTCCTATGGCCGCACTTTTTCAAACGTGGCCTAAGAAATGGCTATTTTATTTAATCAAAGGGCAAGTAGTGATCCCAAAAAAAAAAAAAAAAAAAAAAAAAAAAAAAAAAAAAGAAGGCAGCTAGTTCCAATTAAAAAGAGAAATCAATGTTAAAATAATGGAGTAGAGAAATTGGTTGGAGATATTTGTGTACAATATGCGTTAGCTTTATAGGGACAAAAAAACCGAAAAAAAATGATTCAGTTGAAGAATTTTTATTGAGAGGAACATTGCATGTTTCTTCTTTTTTTGTTCATAGTTTTGACGGTGTGACAGCTTTCTCAAGATGATTACAATAAAAATTGACATTGTGACAACAAAGACAAGTGAGAGAGAGGAAATGTGAGGAAGTTGAGTGAAGTCAATTGGGTTGGGTAGTAGCTAACCAATATATAGAACTTTGGGATGGGGCTAGGTAGGGACTATTTCAGCCACTATCACAACTAACTGTGATGGACATAGGCGAATGTTGGGACCAAATATCGCTTGATACAAAGCATTCTAGCATGAAGAAAACAACTTAGTAGGTTTTTTCAACGTAATAAGCTACATTTTTTAGGAATTTGTTTTAGATTTATGTATGCATGTTATGTCCCAAAATTTTAGTTGCTATGTTTGGTTGTCGATTGTCGCTTCATATCAATTCCCATAAAATTTCACTATTGCAATGAGACTGTTGAATATGATGTAGGCAAAAGATAGTGGACAAGCAGTGGAGCGTGCAACTATTTTCGCGAAAGTATACTGCACAAAAGATGGGAAACCTGTTAGTGATGAAGTGAAAGATAAGATTGTAAGCCCTATATCGTTGCTTAATATATCTTTTGTATTTTGTGCGTGAAATGTTTATAGCAAATAATATGTTATTTGGTTCTTGTGTGAAAACAGGATAAAATGAAGGAAATTTTAAACAGCGGGGGCTCACTACAAGGAGAGCGTCAAGAAGGAATCCTATGGTCCACAAATGATGCATTTGCTCAAGTGATGGGCAAAGAACGTTGTGGACGTGTACGTGGGGTCGGTTTTGGGCCAACCCCAACAGGAAGAAGTGGGTCCAACCTTCCATGTTTGACCGGGCCGTCGTCCAGCGAAACAGCCCTTCGGATAACTGAATTGGAAAATTCGATGAGGGACCAACTTGCCCAGTCAGAGCAGAGGCATCAGGAGCACATCGCCGCATTGCATGCACGGCATAAGGAAGAAATCGCCGAAGCATTGGCCGAAGCAAATCGGCAATCAGATGCACGACATGAGCAACAAATGGCCGAAGCAAAGCAACAAATGGCGGAGTCAAAGCGGCAAGTGGATGAAATGATGTCGGGCGTGAGAGCCATGTTACAAGGATTCGGGCCATTTACACCTGCTTCACAACTTTTCCAGGTACTAAAAATGTTGCCTTTAATTTATTGAAAGTTGCGTGTTTATTGCAATGCATTGTTATGTGCTACTAATACGATGTGTATAATAAACTCAGGATAGCGCTGCATCATAGTGAGGACTCTTCGTGGATATTTTGAACAGTGTATGTTGTATTACTTTTTGGCTGTATTAGAAGGAATATTGTACACATGAAGTTTATTTGGACAATATTTTAAGTACTTATTTATGGTTCCACATTTGTGTACTTTTGTTGGATAGGCATTTTTCCATTATGCTCGCTGACAAATTATTAAGAAAGGACATGGTCAGCCTCAATACCTTGAGAAGTTATAGGTATGTCCATTTATACTTCTTTTGAGTGTATGATATTGTCATGGGTTAGAAGAGTTTGTTTCCTAGCTTTAGTCACGTTCTAAAAACAAACAAACTTTACCATCACTACCTCCATTAAGTGAAGTTTGATTTAGTTTTGGTATGCAAAATATTTGACGAGTTTGTTATATGAAGTCTGACATTATGATGACTGCTTGGCTCGAAGATGCTGACTGCTTTTATTATATTATTGCAGTGCCATTATGGACATTGGGATCTACCTATAAATCAAGGATACAAAACCGATGCCCCATGTGTGATGCTCGCTGAGTGCTTTTTGTGTCAAATGAACATTGATAATTCCTCCATTTTGTTGTATATTCCTCCATTTTGTTGTTGTATATTCCTCAAACATATTTGTTGTATAATTTTTCCATATTTGTTAAAGATATTGATTGAAATTGTGACAAGTTTGAGAAAATTTGAGCTTCATATTTCATTGAAATTGAAATTGAAATTGGAATTGTGACAGGTTTTGTGTGTGTGTGTGACAGGTTTTATGTGTGTGACAGGTTGAAATTGTGACAGGTTTACTGGCCTAGAAAGGGAAGGAAAAAAAAAAAAAAAAAAAACCTATAGCCGCGTTTAAAACGTGGCTATAGCCGCGTTTAAATGTGGCTAAAATCAATTGATTTCAGGCTGTCGACAGGGAGCTATGGCCGCACTTATAAACGCGGCCTAAGGTTTTGGTCTTAGGCCACGTTCAAAAACGTGGCCTAAGGTTAGTACTGTGGCCGCGTTTATAAGTGCGGCCTAAGACCGATACATTAGGCCGCGGTTTAAACGTGGCTGTTGGAGTAAAGATAAGGCCACGTTTAAAACGCGGCTTAAGGAACAGGTCTTAAGCCGCGTTTAGAACGCGGCTATAGGGTAGACCTTAGGCTGCGTTTTAAGCGGGGCTATAGGATCAGGTCTTGGGCCGCGCTTAAAAAGTGCGGCCATAGACAGATCAGTCCTATAGTCTCAGGTTTTAGGCTGCTTTAAAAAATGCGGCCTAAAAAAACGCGGCTATAGGCCAAATCGGGCTACAGCCACGTTTTTTTGCCCTATGGCCACGTTTTTGAAACGCGGCCTTAGAACTGTTTTTTCGTAGTGACTGAAGAGACTTTATCTTTTATGGCTGATTTGGAACAATTATTTGA